>BGPR01012517.1:0-13955 GCA_013235015.1 Araneus ventricosus | reverse complement strand
GTAGACCTCAAAAAAAATTCACCTTGTAGACCTCCGAAAAAAAATTTCACCTTGTAGACCTCCGAAAAAAAATTTCACGTTGTAGACCTTCGAATAAACCATTTTTGTAATTATATTTGTTTGTCTGTCTGTCTTAGAATGGTTACAGGCACATGAGTATAGGAAGGCGGTATGTCTGTAACACGATAACTCAAAAAAGCCTCGAGCTTGATAGATAAAAATTTGGCTTATAATTTTTACACCAAAATTGTAGACATGCGTCAAATTTTGAAATGGCTACCTCACACAAACACTTCCTTTAATTAGTAAAAATTCTTGAGCGTAATTCTGATATATTCAAAAAATAATTGTTATATTTGAACGGAATTTGGTCTTATACACCATTAATTATTTTTTGTAGAATAAAGTTTTAAAACTAGTGTTCGTTAATGCTGGAAGGAACATGTTTTCGCTGTTATTCAGTGCGAGTACAAATAAACATGTTTGAAATTTCAGTTTATGAAATTTGTTGTTTAAATAAATAAATTTTTGATTTCAATTTTGGGACAATCACTGTTTCTTCAAGTTTAGAAAGGACATAATAAGGAATTCATGTTTTCATGTATTATTTTATATTTTATAACGACAAAAGTATCAGTGAAACTAGGTAGCAAAAACGTGATGATATAATACATTCAAAAAGTAGCTCATATTTTTCATTTTTAAAAATATAAGGAATAAAAGAATGGTAGTAAGTAAATATCAATAAAAGTAATGATGCAGTTTTTATCATAACTTTTAAAACCCCAAAAAATCATAAAAGCAATGATGGAGCTTTCATCATACTCAAAGAATAATTCATCTTTCAACTTTTTACTTTGCTTGTTTCAGAAATATACAGCTTTTTATGTAAGTGAAACATAAGAAGGAAATAACCATAAAAGTTATGATACAGCTTTTACCATATTCAAAAAGTTAATATCGTCTGCAATACAGTTTAAAAACAAACGAAATCTTTGCTCTCGAAGAGAAAATATTTTATTGAGAATTGAAATATTTATAGAATGTTCCATATATGAACGTGGAAAAGAAATCAAAAATATTTGTAAGCAGAAATAATTTCACAGAACAAAATTTTATCTAAAACATTATGCCCCCTAAAAGGATCGTACAAAAAGATGATTTTTTTTTTACCTTTTAATTCTTTAGAAAACTGTATTTCATAATTTGCTCGAAAACTAAAACCATGTTTCAGTATTTTTACATTGTGTGTATAAAATTTTATTTAGTTCGAAATCACTAATCCATGTTGCTTTGAAGAGATGAGAAATCGGGGAAAACGGCTGAATATTACGCAAGTGCTTTACAAGATTCTATAATATATGTAATTCCTATTATTTTTTAATATGTTTATCTTCTGCTTGCCGAATTTTTTTAAATAGCTATTTAGATGCAATGTTCCTAAACATGTTCAAATACCCTTGAAACAAGCGAATTGCTATTAATAGGCAAGGTTTTGATTGGGCGCTCTAATAGAACTAAGTAAACGCACTAGTTTGTGAAAATCGTAGAATGCAGCAGAAAATGGGCTTACTTCCTACTCGCGGAAATCGCGGGATAAGCAGTCAGAGGGTTAACCTTTTGAGGACGACTGTCACGCGGACGTGCCAGCTGCTTGGCACATTCTCTTCCAACTGTCACAAATACGTGCCGGCTTTTGTGGCTTTTAGCTACCGACTGTTACGTCAGCTTGACACCAGCTTTAGTCCACTTGGACTTACTTAACTCGAAAAAGTGCGCCGGCCCTGAGCAGGCACGCGTGTTGGGAAACGTCGGTCAGACAGAACCGCACGTTTTCCGTGCGGCCGTCCTCAAAGGGTTAATGCTTTTAGGCTGGCATTTTATCTACGAATTGCGTGATGCGAAAATCGTTGTGCACAAAATCAACGTTCCATTGGATCAAGAGGCGCCTTATTTGACACTTAGTTAATTCTTGGGTAATAGATGATTACTCAGAAGGATTTTTCAAAATTTTAATTAAATTAAAATAAATTGAAACTTTTACGTTTCTTCGTCAATAACTTCGGAACATATTATCGCACAAAACCATTTTTTTACGACACTTTAAAATAAAAAATAAAAATTTTTCAGTAATACCACTTTTATTTCCGTGCATTTTTTCATTAATTTTATTAAAATTTTCAAAATTAATTTTAAGCACAATTTGTAACAACGCTTTTTATTGCTAGAAAGAAATTCGAACGAATTTTATTATTTCATTAAATCTTTCTCTTTCGTGTTTTTGCCAATGCTAACGCTATGATTAAAAATATTGCTTTTTCGGTGTATTAATTCCAAAGCAGAATTTTCACCTTCGCCTTTATTCACATAATAATGGTTTGAGGCTCTCATTCTTTCTGTCAATAGCGTGATGTCAAAATCGCTGCGGACAGAATGCTACGCCTGACAGAACGAGGCCAGCCGTCAAGACAGAACACCACTCCATACCCCTGGAATTAGAGTGGATGATTAATTAAGCAGTTGGATAGGCATGGAGCGTCTTTTTATTGAAAAAAACAACAGAAAACGTTACATATTTGGCAAAAAAGAGAAGAAAAATAAAGAAATTAATTAAAACAAAAGTACAAATATAAAAATTAAAAGTTAAAAGCTTACTTACACACATTTGATCATTACAAAATCCTATATACGTAAATATACAAAACGGGTGGAAGCAGACGAATCAAGCCTAAAACGTCATCACATGACGATGTTGTGGACCACAGATAGAAATTTAAGCAGTTTTTTTCCGTTGTTTGTCATCCCATATATATCTTGCCAATCTCTTCGAAGAAAACGTGCGTACAGTTTCTAAATTTCGTTCTACGTCGTAATTTGCTAGTAATGAAGAACACTCTATGAGTAAACAATCTTTTCACAATGCGTATGCACAGAAATCATCACTCATGCACACTGCGAAATGATTGCAATATTCTACTTCTGCATTCACACAAACAGTGTGATCACATGTTCACTTGTAGTCTAGTGCAGCGGTTCCCAACCCATGGGCCGCGGCACATATGTGGGCCTCGGATGGCGTATTAGTGGGCCGTGAAACGCTAGTCAAGAGTCGAAGTCAGGGAAACTTCAAGAGTCGTCACTTTTTTTTGCTCAATAAACAATATATTTTTAATCCTTTTACAGTAAGCTCCACTAATTACTGTTTCAGGGTGTCCAACAAAGGACTCCCTCATTTTAAAATTAAATAACTCGGCAACGGAGATCGATAGAAGAACGAAACCAGTGATATGCTTAGTCTGAAAGCCGTAAAAATCTGATACAAAAGTTTCAAAATTAGTTATAAATGTTGTCGACAGGTGGCGCTGTACGTTGTAATCACAGTTCAGATTTCGAGAAGAAAGCTATAAACTGTCATTTGCTAGTAATCGTTGCAATCGCATCACAATCGATTCAAATTAGGCATTTTTCGTGCTTGCCAAGGACAGTTTATAGATTTCTTATCGGATTCTGAATAGCTATTACAACCTGCAGCGCCACCTGTCGGCAACATTTATAACTAATTTTGAAACTTTTGTATCAGATTTTTACGGCTTTCAGACTAAGCATATCACTGGTTTAGTTCTTCTATCGATCTCCGTTGCCGCGTTATTTAATTTTAAAATGAGGGAGTCCTTTGTTGGACACCCTGTATATAAGTTCATATAATATATACCACAACCTTCGGCCCCTCCCTGCCGAAGAATCCGCGTCTTCTGAATGATAGCCGTTGCATTAGCTTGAGTACCGAGGCCGGAGTCCTAGTAGCCAATCATCTGGCCACGGGCTAAGAGGCCGTGTCCGGACCCCTCCCGTACTATCACTGGTGGAGGGACCCCAAGTCCCATCATTACTATACCCCCAGGGGAATCGAATTCCTGCTTACTTAAACGTGCAGCAACTCATGTCCGTGTACTCGCGGTGCCCGCCGGGGGATACATATAATATGTAAATGTATTATATGTGTTTGTAATTTTTTTACTTGTAAATTTAGTCAGTGGGTATATATATTATATAGTATATATATTTTGTATATATATGATATACAAAATATTTTTTACACAACAGGTGGTCCACACAACCAAAAAGGTTGGGAACCACTGGTCTAGTGGGTTAAGGCAAGGCATGGCAGGGCTGGGGAACATGAATGGGAGGAAGAAAATTACGGCTTCTAGCCTCTTGCTGAGCTCTTAAGTAGCATTATTCCATAACTTGTAGACCAGTGTGCTCTTGAACCCTATGAGCCCTATCCCGCCTTAAACCGCCCCATTCGTCAGAGGCCGGACTCAGGCGGTTTCGGGCGAAAATTTTACGGGAGAAAATTAGTTCCTTTCTTTGTTGACAATTGAACGCGCAACAGAGCGTGTCGTCCTCCTGGAATTTCTGTAGAGAAAGGGAGGAATTTATTCTGATTTCATTGAATGAAAATTTACTCCAGTTTCTGAAGCTCTTGAATTCTCACTCTAGCCGGGTTCAAAGAGTTTACAAAGACTTGATCGCTGCAGCAGGGCTATCTGCTGGATATAAACCCTTTTAGCGACGCACAATTTCTCTTAGAATGTCCTGAAGGAAAGCAATCCACCCGAGTATATTGGAACTTCTGCCTTAAATGGTGTTAAAATCGTTTTGATCAACAGTTATACCACAAAAACACGATAAACGAGAACCTTAATCATGAGCCTTTGACTTATAGACCTTGCTAGATATCCTAGAGAGAGACCACCATATTGCCAAATGCGTGAATTTCAGAAATCAATGTTGTTGAGTCAAGAAGTCGTCGATACTATAAAACTAAATGTATATTAAAAACTCAGCGTATATTGAACAAAAAACGATTGGTACTGCTATGATGGGTATCACCACTTAAAGTATCGCTGGGAAACCATAACCATACCACAAGGGCGGATGATTAGAAATATTAATCCACTGTATGAGATGAACACACCGGAAGGGGGGATGGTTAGATATATAGTACTAAAGGTTGACCACTGCTAAGGCGGGAGGTAATTAATAAAAAAAACCAGCGAGAGTGGTCTCCCCTAAACTTTCTCGTATACTTCCCCAAAAAGGAGCCCCCGCGTAGATAAAATATTCGAACCTACTGTAACACAGAATCCAATGGCTATCGGAAGGTTTTTCATTGTAGGTTATAGTGATTGTAAAATATTTGGGTGAAGAATCATATTCAAAGAGATGCGTGCAGATTAAAACACACATTGCTTCCACTCTTGCCGGCTCAAGGACAAAGTGACGTAATCCTTCCGCGTGCGAGGAAGTTGCTACCAGTACGCATGCGCATGGAGAATCGGATTAAGAAATTGAATATGCAATTTGAAAGTCTTTTTTTAACCGACTGGAACGAAATTTGGGCATATATCTATAATTAATGTTAGCAACCGTCATACCAATTTTTATTTATCTAAGCCAAAGGGTGAAGGAGATATAATTTTTACAAGTATGAGATTATACAGTCCGACAGACAGTCAACCCTTCGACGGATTTGGTCCAAACTTTGATACGGATCTACATTCCTGATGATAAAACTGTGTACCAAATTTTATCCATCTAGCTATTCCAGTTTTTAAGTTATAGTGTTCATATGACTGCGGACAGACAGACAGACTTCCCGTTGGCGGATTTTGTCCAAAATTTGATAGAAACCTACAAATTATGTGTAAAGATCACATACCAACTTTCATCCCAGTAACTCTAATCGTTTTCGAGTTATCGTCTTCACAGACAGACAGAGAGACAGACATAATTCCCAAATTGTGTTTTTCGGACTCAGGGAGGTCTAAAACGTGGCGATTATCAAAATCTCGAGTTCGAATTTTTTGACGATTACAATTCTTTCTCTTTGTATACGAGAAAGGAAAAAAGGACTGTTGCTAGGACGAGTGGCTGAAGCATATTCGGATTGTTTTAATCCTTGCTAAAGATGAAAGGTGTCTCGCTTATTTCTCGTAATGAATAATTTTTTGTTTCGTTGTAGGTGGCGCTTCATAAACACGTTACGTAACAAATGTGGATAAATCAATACCTCTTGTGCGACTAAACAAAAATAAGTATTGGACTTTCCAATTAATTATAACTAGAAGTCGCCCAGCGTTCGAAATTCGACCGTAATTCATTAAATTTTTAAGTTTGAACGTTATTGAGGTTCTTTTATCAAAGGATATTGCATATAATTTTTTTAAAATTTTGTTCTATCACGTCAGCTGCGAGAGTATACAAATTCGTCATTATGCATTAATTTTCGAATTATTTGAATTAGTAGTACATACTATATATAAATTCCTTAGAGAAAAAATCTACTCTGTGCGACTGTTTGACCACAGACTAATATGTGTTTGACATTGACAGATTTAAATCATCCGTATTTTGTATTTCACTCCGAAGAGTTTTTTTTAATAAATACTCTAAATAAACTCCCTCTTGGAGTGGATTTCACTGCGGGGGGGGATTAAATCAATTACAAATCATCCACTCCGCGTTCACTTCAAATTGACTCCGCATTTACCCCGCTAATTTTTACAGTGTATGTACGTAAACAATGAATGTTTAATTTTATTGAATTGAATGTATTTGTAACGCATATATATTATACATGAATTTTATCTTTCTGCACTCCTTCGCCATACGAACTTTAACTATGCCAAATCTCACACTCCTCCGTGCGCGCAATGTTCTTAACCAGCGGGAGTGGTCTCCCCTAAACTTTCTCGTATACTCCTAACACATGTAGAGAAAACTAGAATAATAAAAGGCGTCAAATAAACTTCCGTCGCAAGTAAACCAAAGTTGGAACCACGCGTGGTTTGAAGGATCAAAACAAATTCAAATCCTCTGCTCATTCTTTTGCGCAACAGGACCTGGCGAGACTCCCTAAATGTTTGCTTCCTTACAAAATCACTCAAGAATTTGTTTTTGGCAAACTGCCAAGTTTCGGAGCGTCCCTTCCTTGCACAGGCATTGCCACTAGTAGGCATGCGCAGAGAGTTGTTTCAAAACTGAACAAGTATGCGATTATACAGACCGACAGACAGTCAACCCTTTGACGGATTTGGCCTAAAATTTTATACGTGCCTACATTCATGACGATAAAACTGTGTATAAAATTTTATCCATCTGGCTTTTCAAGTTTTTGAGTTATAGCGTTCGCATGACCCCGAACATACAGACAGACAGACTTCCCGTTGACGGATTTTGTCCAAAATTTGATAGAAACCTACAAATTATGTTTAAAGACCACATACCAAATTTCATCCCCGTAGCTCTAATAGTTTTCGAGTTATCGTGTTCACAGACACACACACAGACAGACATAATTCCAAAATAGTGTTTTTCGGACTCAGGGAGGTCTAAAACGTGGAGATTCGTCAAAATCTCGAGTTCGAATTTTTTGACGATTACAATACTTTCTCTTTGTATACTTCGTATACGAGAAAGTAAAACGGGTGCAAAGTTTTTTCTTCACGTATTAATATATAGACACTACTAGGTATCGAAACCACTATCTCCTCGTGGCAGCTCAAACCTCACAGCTATCGTTAGTTATCGTTGGCATGGCGTTCGTTTTGAGAGTGGGTTGTTGGTGTAGGCTACATTTTTACTGGTACAGGAATATGAAGTCAATTCTAAAGTAGTTAACTTTTTACTTAAATATCTGGCAAAAAAATTACTTACTTTTAAAAAGACTTTTTAATACAATTTAAACTGCAATGGCGATTTGGAATTCATTAACTGCGAATTAATTTTTTCTCCCTCATGTTAGGAATCTCAGAGTACACTTCTCCTTGCAATTTGTTTTTCAATTATATATTGGTTTTGCTTTTTAAATTAAGAAAATTTTGTATATTTTTTCATATACTTTGAATTTTTCTTAAGCCGTTGTTTCGGTTTTTTTATTTTCTTAGTTGTTTTAAGTTATTGCCTTTTTGGTCAATGTCGTCCACCACGAATTGGTCTATATTTGTTGAAACACTACTGTATGTCTAATCTATGTAAGGTCTATGCCTCTCTAACGTATTGTATATCTAATTATTTTTGATCACTGCATTTAAGTTATGAATGCATTTTGTATTTTTATGAATGTGTATATACGAGGTAACGCTAATTTAGAACTCTTCCTCGTCGATCGCTAAACCGCTTTGTCGCAGTGATGACGAACCTTTTTGGGAAGTGGGTCCAATTTAGTTCATTATTTTTCTTAATACAAGGCCGTGGGTCAATAAATGATTGGCGGCAATTGAAGAAGGGAAGGGAGAGTATCGTAAAAAGGATAACGATAATTTGGAAAAACCGAAAATTTTTGAATTGAAAAACTGAACAGTTGAGCCTTTTTCTTTGTTCTCATTTTCAAAAATCCTCTAAACCAGTCGTTCCCAACCTTTTGGTTGTGCGGACCATCTGTTGTGTAAAAAAATATTTTGAGGTCTACTAACTAAATATACAA
Source organism: Araneus ventricosus (assembly GCA_013235015.1). NCBI lineage: Eukaryota > Metazoa > Arthropoda > Arachnida > Araneae > Araneidae > Araneus > Araneus ventricosus. Next base: position 5,464 of record BGPR01012517.1, on the reverse strand, counting down.
GTAAAAAAAAATACAAGACACATATATTTCTATATATATACAGGGTGTTCAAACTTATCGTGGTCCAATAGCTAATTTCTAAACCATCAGAAATGGACATATAGTTCCAATTGGAAAAATGCTTTAAATGAAGGGGAGAATTATAATATATATTTTTTGAGTGAATAAATATATTTCTGAAAAAGTTACGAAATCTAACTTTTATGCAGTTCCCCGGTCCTATCAATCATATTTAGTAAAATATTTCTGACACTCTAACATTTTAAACAAAAAAGTCCCACTCTTTTGCGACTAGAACTAACCGAGTTATGGAGCTTTGAATAACGCTGACTTAGACCACTTTACAGCATTTCAATAGGCGTCTTGCACACGATTCACCAATCAATACTTAGCAGTTGCTCGACGAGGCCGCTGATTGGTAAAAATCATGAAATTCAAAGCTCCTTAACTCGCTCAGTTTTAGTCGCTGAAGAGTGGGACTTTTTTTGGTAAAAATGTTAGAGTGCCAAGATTATTTTACTAAATATGACTGATAAGACCAGGGGAACCGTATAAAAAGTTAGAATTCGTAATTTTTTCAGAAATATGTTTAGTGACACAAAAAACATAAAATATAATTCTTCCCTTTATTTAAAGTAGTTTTCCAATTGGAACTATATATCTATCTCTAACGGTTTAGAAATTAGCTATTGAACCACGATAAGTGTGGACACCCTGTATATTAAATGCCCTTATATGCTAGTGATTAGTGAAGCTTACTGTAAAAGGAATAAAAATATATTGTTTTATAAAACAAGAAACAAGTGAAGACTCTTTGATGTACAATAATAGCCAACGACCACTTGCAATTTTTATATATATTTAAATTCGACATTATTTATGCTTTTAATATTTTCGATTGTCTGTTCTATCTTTATGATATAAAAATTAGTTTATAAAAATCAACGCGTGGGTAATTTAGAAAGCCTTCGTGGGTCAGTGTTGAACCCTCCGTGCATAGGCTCGCCACTCCTCCTCTGCACCCAGAGGGTCGGCGTGGACGTTAAATAAATAAATAGAGTAGTTAACTTAAAAGAGAAATCCAGCAGATATTAGCCATTTTTCTAAAATTTTGTATTTTCGATTGGATTTTTGTGCTTTACATAAACTGAAGGATATAAAATCATCAATTACTATAACAATCCACATAAAAACAAATAATTTCAAATTTTCTAAATACTTTTAGCGATAAAAAAAATTACTTACGCGAAGAAGAATTCAACTGGTGTAAATCGTTATCTTAACTTTCTCAACAGACAGTCATTCAAACGATAATCACATCAAAAATCAGAATTAATTTATACCTAAGAATAAATCGTTAAAATAAACCATTCTTTTTCAATTAAATACTCGACAAGTAATAGGATTTCAATGATACTAACTACCACTGTTTTCAAACAATCTAATCCCATAATGTCTAACAAATCCACCGCAAAATACTTCTCGGCAAATTTTATTTCTTAAAACCGACTTGAAAATGGCTATGACTTAATTAACTGCAGAAGCATAAGCCCCAAAATTAAAAAGGGGATATTCAACGTCTCGTAACTCAAAAGTTAATCTTGATAATTGTGTAACTGGCGCCATCCATTAATGCATTAGCCTGTTCTTCCGTATAAAATACTTTTTTATTGTTAAACGGAAAAAAAAGTTTATATATATAATATCTCTTTTACCCGAGAAGTTATTCTGCCTGATAATAAAAGGAATGAAATAAGCGTTTTAATCTTTCTCTGTCTTTCCAAATGACATGGTTATCTGATACAGCGAAATGATTTTTTGTGTTTAAGAATGTTTCGAAACTTATGTTATTCCGAATTTATAAAATTTAGTGACCATAAATCAACTTTATCTTATTAGTATGGAAACTACTGACTATATATTCTCATAATTATCCATAAATAAACTTTATCTGAAAAGTATGAAGCCTCTTGACTATATATATATATATTGACCCGTTATTATTTTCAAATAATAAATGAAACCTTTTGACTATTTGTATTTTGTGTTAACTATAAATAAGCTTCGTCTAAACTCAAAAATATCTACGATTAAAAACATATATTATTTGCGTGTTTTGAGTCATTTTCTATGCAGATTGAAATCTCGAGTACTTGTGACAGAAAAAGATGTATTTATTTAAATCTTATTGAACTTATTATATATTAGGCAAATCATTTGCATAAATATTTTCTGCTTTATTTCGAATGGAAAAAATAGCTCTAAGAGAAATGAATTGGGGCATTTATTTTCTTCAACCGCGGCTCTTGCAAGATCCATTATAATAATGTTGTCGATAATTAAAAATGTCTGGCTATTTATATTTTAAATTCATCTAGCTCCAGATTAGGGATGGAGGTTATTGGAAAAAAAAACGGGTTTTTTTTCTCCTCCGGCTTAACCTGGCGTTTAAAACCGCTCAAAATAACCGGTCTTTGAAAAAAAATCGGTTTTCGGTTTTTTTTAAAAGAACGCAACGTTTGTGGGCAGAGTTTTTTATTAATAATAATATAAAATAAGTAAGTATTAATACAATAATTAATTAATGTAATAAGTAATGATTATAAATAAGTAATTAATACAATATGTAATAATAATAATAAACGAGTAATTATTGCAATAAGTAAGTATTATAAACAAAATTTTTTATTAACATTTTTTTCACAAGATATTAGTTCATTGGCCAATATTTATCATCTAATCTGCTCAAAGACTCTTTCGGCAATGTGTTGATCCGTGACTCGACACCTCTCATCGGAAACAACATCATTCAACGTAGATAATAATCTTTCAGACGCCACAGAACTACTGACTAAAGATAAATATTTTTGGTTACAAAAAGCAGACAAATTTTTTATTAGTATTTTTTTGCAGGAAATCAATCCATTGGCCAATATTTATCAGTTCATAAAGACTCTTTCAGTAATCCGACAACCAACAGACGCCTCGAGGAAGCGGTTGTCGGTGATTGGCCTAAGATGATGAAATTCAAAGCTTTATAACTTGATAAATTTTAGTCTAGCCGAACCTAAAATTATATCTTCCGACCCGGTTTTTGGATTGAAAAAAAATAACCGGTTCAAACCGGGGCAAAAAAAAACCCGAAAAAAACCGGTTAACCGAAACAAAACCAGCGGGAGTGGTCTACCCTAAACTTTCTCGTACACTTCCCAAAAAGGGTGCCGTTTCCCCTCCCCCCGCGTGGATGAAAAAAATTCGAACCTACTGTAACCCAGGATCCAAAGGCTATCAGAAAATATTTAGGTAAAGAATCAAATTCATAGACATGCGTACCGATTAAATGCGCACCGATTTCCACACTTGCCGGTTCAAGGACAAAGTCACGTAATCCTTCCGCGTGCACAGATTGCGCCCAGCACGCATGCGCATGAGAATCGGATTAAAAAAATTGAATTATGCAATTTGAACACCTCTTTTTGACGGATTTGGCCCAAAATTTTAAACGGACCTACGTTCATGACGATATAACTATGTGCCAAATGTTATCCATCTAGCTATTCAAGTTTTTTAGTTATAGTGTTCACATGACCGCGGACATACAGACAGACAGACTTCCCGTGTACGGATTTTGTGCAAAATTTGATTGAAACTTATAAATTATGTTTAAAGACCACATAAAAAATTTGATCCTCGTAGCTCTAATAGTTTTCGAGTAATCGAGATCACAGACATACAGACACAGGCACAGGCACACAGACATAATTCCAGAATTGTGTTTTTCGGACTCAGGGAGGTCTAAAACGTGGAGATTCGTCAAAATCTCGAGTTCGAATTTTTTGACGATTACGATACTTTCTCTTTGTATACTTCGTATACGAGAAAGTAAAAAAACTGTTTTCGGTTTAAACCGGTAGGTTTTTCCCATCCCTAATCCAGATTCATGTAAAATAATGATACTACATAGGATCATTCAAAACAATTGTTCAATAACTAACAAGGAGGAACAGGAACACAGGGGCATCAAACACAACACATGATCACTACAAGCCCTTCTGCGACAGAGAAGCTTGGCTTGTTTATGTTTTATTTGCGCAAGAGAGCCATTTTTGACTATCCTGCACCAGACTATGCTAAATATGAATTTGACTAAAAAATATCTGTTGAAAGTGGTTAGAAGCAGTTAAGAGCCATGCTAAAATGTTTAAGTAATAATAGTTTATAAATGTCTAAAAAGCACGAAAAAGGTTGAAAGAAATCATTAAATCGAAGAATAAAAACCTACATATTCACAGACAGAGCAGCAAATGGCTAAATGAATTTGGATTTTCCAATCTCAGGGTTTTACGTTGGCGAAACTACTTTTCCACTGGACGCGCATCACCGGCACATACGGAAGTTTGAAAATTTAATAGCAACAAGACAACATCGTGCACAACAACACGGGGGGAACACTCATTGCCAACCCTATCAACATTAGGGTTGGCAATGAGGGGAAGTGTTTGCTTAGCTCCTACCTGCTGCATATAGTTTGGTTTAATTATATTATGGTTCCGCTTTAAAGCAATACGAGGGCTATTTTGGGACTGACCTCGTAATTTTGAACCTCAGTCAGATGATGTAAAGTATCAAGATCTGCTCTAAGCGTGTAAAAAAAGGGCGATGTCTGGCCAAATATGGCACCGTGGGGTGAGGTCAACAGAGGACCTCCATCAGCCAGAGGGAGGCAGGTGATCAGAGAAGAAAGCGAACTCTGGCTCTGTTTTGTCAACAAGACACGTATAATGTTTTTGGCAATTCAGACTGCCTTCAAACACCTGTGGTCTCAAAATTCTTGTAAATATGTATCTATATTTGTAAATTAAATGTTTAATACAGAAACCGGGGTTTCTGAATTATTTTGCCTAACAGGCACTCGGTAACTGCTAACGAAGTAAACCACGTTCTGCCAAGACTGGAGCACGCAGAAAAAGCGGGAAACAAAATGGAAGGTCATTCTATTTCTACTAAAAGGATTATATTTGAGCCGACACCTCTCTCTCCAGATTTCCTCGCCAGACCAGCGAATAACTACTTCCAACAAAGTTCAGTGGGGGAGTATATCGCATATTCTTGGAGTGTTGCGTCTCCAGAATTACGTTCCGACAGGAATTCGCAGTAACATGCATGATGCCCTGTAATATCTGGTTTGTTCTTTTCACTATTCCTTCCAATGTTACAGCAATCCCTGTGCGGTCGTACGTTGAGTTTATTAACCACGTGTTCCATTGTACAGATGACTTATCCGAGTAAACCTTTCTTTCCTGCAAATTATTCAACTTTTATTATGAATCAGACTGTTTAGAAGCTCATCTCCCGCCAGGGGTCACCGCGAGTACTTGGAAGAGCAATAGACGGATAAATTTATTTATTTTATTTGTTTATTTATTTATTTATAAAGAATTTTATTTATAAAGAATTATTTATT
>BGPR01012516.1:23349-44679 GCA_013235015.1 Araneus ventricosus | reverse complement strand
AAGCATAATTTTCAACAATACTTTACAATGTTGTAATGAAAGTCAAGCTAATTTCATTATTTCATCAAATCCTTATATCTAATGCTTCTTTTTTATTAAAGGAGCTTGATGTAAAAATTTATTTCAATCCTTACGACATAATCTATTCTTGTATTAAAATGCAGCCCATTTTAATTTTTCGCCAGTTCTTTTTCTTTAGTCCAGTCTTTTTATTTCTTCGTTACTTCAAATAAATTTCCTTTTTTTATAGATTTTCTATATTATTTTGATAGATTTACTTTTCAGCAATGACCTTAAACCCATCTCTTCACTTACAGCAAGATAATATTCCCTGGAGATTATGTAATCCATTTATTTCTTATAATTGGGCTAAATTTTCACTTTTTAATTAGCTTAATTATATGTAATAATTGTACATTATAATTATGAAAATTTAAATAAAATATCTTTATTGAATTTGTGTTTTCTAGACTGTTTCAACATTTGAATGTAAAGATTAAATCATTAATTTCATTAGATACAAAAACATACTGCATCAAAATTTACCTCGATTCTGATGCATTTCCTATCTATTTTTAATTCTTATTTCAATACTAATTTCTTTCTCAGTCTTTTGTAAAAAATCATACCTTCACTTTACTATATATTAAATTAGTTGATAAAATTAAATTAAGACATTTAATAAGATGGACGAATCGACTGTTAGACTAGTGTTTAATTCTACAGAAGAGATGGAAAAATAGAGAAATAATAATATAAGCTTACATTAAAAATTTTTTTTAACCTTTTAAGGCTTTGCACAATTTACTATCTGCTGACTCCAATAATATTGAGATCCCTTTACTCTTCTAAAACGTTATAAACATGACCTCCATACGCATAAAGAAAAGCGTGAGTGTCGCCTTTTCATGGATGTCATTTGGTTTCTTCAATGCGCAAAATTTCATTCCCACCCCAGTAACAGATTTAGGCCAGAAAACCGTTTATTTAAAAGACAGACGAATTCCCTTGTTTGTTAGCTTTCTGACAGTAAAATGATACTACAAAAAAGAAAGAAAATAGCATCTCTCACATTAACCACACCCTTTCTGCACAAAGGGCTGCAATCCCGTCAGTCTTTCCAGGGGCTTCCGAAACTAATAAAAAATCTAAAAGAATATCGCGGCTCGACTTAATCGAAGAATCGAAGAGGTGCCCTGTTACAATGGTCCGAGGTTTGCTCAAAGGTTTATGGGGTGGTTCCAACGTTCACAGTACAGTTCCTACGGGCAGTTGTATATTGTGTATGCGTTGTTCGACAGTATTCGATCAGCCGCACAACTAGTGGTAGAAATCCGACGGCAATAAATCCTCAACGACGGACGTGGAAGGGTCTATTTTATTTACTTGCTCCAGAAATGCTTACTATAGAGAAAGAGTTCTTACTTTTCTCTTTCTCACACTTCCTGGGGACCCAAATTGTTGTATTTTTAAGGGGGCCCACTTGATATCGGGCAAGCTGGAAAACTCGACAGTTCGCCACTTTTTACATTATCGTTTATTTCTCAATCGTTTATGCAAGGCTGAGTACCAGAGCCTAAAAATTTCATTCGTTTCGTCAGAATTTTATTATAGTACTGTTACCCACGCCTTCGTGAGCGAAGAATTTGAATTGCTAATTTTTTAAATTAACGAATGTAAATGTTTCGTTATATGTAGAGATGGGAAATTAAAAGTTCTGACGGTTGATAATATATAATTGGACAACTAACAGGAGTGTAATGTACATGTGTCTGGTGTTATAGTTAGGTAAATTGTTTATAACTGATAACACACTTTTGTATACTACGCTTTTTGCTTCACGTTTTTTGCACCGATGTAGAGGTTAAGTAGGCTGGACACACGCGAACATGCCACATATATTTACCAATGGAAAAATGGTTTTTCCAAATATGCGCCTGCCCCTTTGAGTGTCTGACTCTGGGCCTAGCAAATGCTAATTTTAAAGGGAATTGTTACCTTTTGAACTGGGATGGTAAATCCTTCGGTATTATCGGAATGCGTGGAATTTAACACTCTCTCCTCTCGCTATGCAAACCATATCAGTAGCTGGCATGACTTTTGGTCCTAAGTGTGTAATTTGAAACCGTGTGCCATTGCGCAGTCTTTGTACATAGAGGTTACGTACGAAAGTTCTGGCACACCGAATTTTAATCTCAGCTTGTTGGAAGGTATCCCTGACAATTCTGAGTGGTTGAAGAACTCTACAGGATATGATGTTACTTATTACTCCACATTACTGTATCTACAGATAGATATTTTGTAATACATCCCTTCATTTGTGAAATATTTTTTTTCATATATCTAATCTAAACTTTCATTAGTCAGTGCCAAAATTACCCATTCAACAACCAATCTCTATTCCTCTTATTAGCTTGTAGGACAGGATAAATCTTGCTTATCAGTTCCTCTGTACTGTGAACAAATTTTAAATATTCCCAATTTTATACACAGTTTGAATCTCTAGCAAATGGCAAATCTATCTGGCAACTGTATCAAACTCCAAGTTCGAATCAGTTCTTTCTTTAGTAAACAAAACGTTCAATTTCGTGTTCTTTGGCTTTATGCAATCCTTTGTTTTTAAATCGGTTTAAAACAGCTCTTAAAGCATTAAAATTCGAAATGGAACTATTGTAATTAGCTAAATCGTTTGGTTTAGAATTTAACCGCCAGTGATTATCCAAATCGTTTCGTTACAAATTTAACCGCCAAACAAATCTTGGATGTGGATGAAAAGAGCGATATAGAATAATTTCGGAAACATTTCCACTAAATTAGGCTCTTATTTTAAGTAAACATTGAACGATATTTTCCTTTAGTTATAATTAAATTTAGTTTTTAATTTTAATCTAAAAACTCTTGAAACTATATCATATCTCTCATTAGATTTCTGTCCCAGAGTCTATTTTTCAGTTATTATTCCATAAATTAATTCTTTCTTTCTTTTCTCAGCAAGATCAGGTGATTCTTGACTTTAAAAAATGTTATTTCACATGCTTGCGCTTTTCTGAAGGATCACGTGAAAAATAAAATAATCTTTAGCGCGCATCGCTGAGTCAATGGGTCTTTGTTAATTATTTAATTGTTGTCTGTAGTCAAAAATATTGAATTTATAATAAAATCACATATCCTATGTCTGTTCCAGGGTTTTAAGCTACACCTCAGCCAATTTCCATCCAAATCGGTTAGGTAGTTTGGCCACGGAAGCGTAACAGACAGACACACTTTCGCATTTATTATATTACTAGCTATTCCTCGCGACATCGTGCGAGAAGAATTTCAATTATTATTTTTTTTAATTCACGAATGTAAATGTTTTGTTGCATTTTGAAAGGGGAAAGGGAAAGTTCTGACAGTTGATAATACTTATGTTCAAAACAGACTGAACTACCCTCTACCACGTGACTTTCTGACTTTCCGTCAAGACCGGACTTGCTCTTCCATAGGGCGTTTCGACTTACCTCGAAACTGAAACTAAAACTCTTGATGTGAAATTGAAACTTGCGCCATTACTGTGCTCTTATAATCTTTTGCTTTTAGCTTCATGTACCTGTGTTAGTTCTGTGTTGTGATTTATGTGTAATTCAGTCAATATAATGCTTTTTCAATTTGAAAGCATGATTCAGCGTGTCTTATTCCGTCGTGCGTGATTCAATCGAATGGATTAACAAAGTTTAATGCAGATTCGGTGCATTCTCTCCCCGGGTCGACAGAAAAGGTAGGATCTTCTTGATGTTCAATTTGCTTTGAATAAATTCTTACCAATTCTGAATGAAAATAATATTACTTTCTTGACAATTTAATTGGACGGCTGACAGGAGTATAATGTACTTGTATGCTGATATAGTTATGTAAATTGTTTATCTACGCTAATACACTTTTGTATACTACGTTAGTTGCACGGATGTAGAGGTTGTGTGGGCTGGATACACATGAACACGCCACATATATTTGCCCATGCGAAAAATATGATTTTTCCAAATGTACACCTGCCACTTTCAGTGTCTGGCCCTGAGTCTGGCAAATGCTATTTTTGAAGGGATTTGTTACCTTTTATACTGAGATGATAAATACTTCGGTATTATAGGAAAGCGTGGAATTGAAACACTCTCTCTTCTCCCTATATCAGTCATATCAGTAGCTTTCATGACGTTTGGACCTTAGGTGTGTAATTTGTAACTGTGAGCCATTGCACAGTCTCGTTATATCGACGTTACATATTAGTAATACTGGCACACCGACTTTCAATCTCGGCTTGTCGGAAGGTGCCCCTGACAATTCTAAGATGTTGAAGAACTCTACAGGATATGATGTTCCTTGTTAATGCCCATTACCGTATCTACAGATGGAGATTCTGTAATACCTCACTATATTTGTGACATATATTTTTTCTATTTATCTGCCCTACACTTTCATTAGTAAGTGACAAAATTACCCTTTCATCAGCCATTCTCTATTCCTTATATTAGATTGTAGTGCAGGATAAACCTTGCTTACCAGTTTCTCTGTGGTGTGAACAATTTTTGAAAAATCCGCCGCTCAGTTTAATACACCGTTTAAATCTGCTTTCAACCGACCTTCACCAATTTTCGAAAGAATAGTCCTGATTCAGTGTCGTTGAGCATTTGAACCCTCATAATCGTAGTGAGTTTATATTTTTTGATATGCTCCCATAACGAAGATGTCTTTAAACATGCATTCATTTCATTCGCCGGTTACCTCCTAGTCATAAAAGGATGAAGAAAATCTTGATCTGCTTGAGGGATTTTAAACACTCATTATGATCATTAAAAATTTGTAAAATGAAATGACGCATCACGGATAGAGAGTAATTAACATCATTGTATTGTGGCACAAACATATTGAAAGAGGTATATGCTATAAAATAAAAGCTAAATAAAATTTCTGATTTTTTGTTAACATTCAAAGAAAACAATATTTTTTCATAACTTTCACAATGGCAAAAAAACCGGAATGAAAGATTTGATAAAACGATGAATGGTTTGAATTTAATTACAATAACATAAAGCATTGCTACAAATTGTGTATGAAATAAATTTGAAATGTTCATCAAATTAAGAAAAAGAACGCATAAAATTTAATTTGAAATTATTAAAAATATTATTTTCTGCTCTTTTAGATGGTATGTAAATAATCTACGCGCAATATATTTTTCTGAAATTATTGGCGATAAACAGAGAAAACGCCGAATATTTTGCTTAATTTTCGTTATTTAATTAAGTATCTTAGGACTTAGGAAATAATTTTGTTTGAAAGTTTGAAAGAGTAGAATTAATATAAGAACGGACCCAAGAATGGCATGTGTAAATTTCATATCAAGACTATTCACAGTTTAAGAGTGCTCGCGACAGATAGGCTGTTAGAACATCTTTCTTCCCCTCCCTTTTTCCTCTTCCCTACGGTAGGAACCGAACTAAGTAGCCTTGAAGTCTTAGCACACACTCATTAGGTTCAGTTAAAAATTTGTGAAAATTAATCAAAACACCGAGAGAATAATTCACTAACGTCATTGGATCACTGTGTAACCGTATTAAAAGCTGTATATGCTACGATAACCGGAAACCGGAAGTGTAAAGTCTCCTTTGTTGTCTATGGTTAAAGAAAGCAATATTTTCTAATATTAATTTTAACACTGGCAAAAGCCCGCGCGCGAAACAGTAATTTTTCTTGAATTTATTTCTATAAGAATAAAAAGTATTGTTAGAAATTACGTTAAAAATATTTTTAAACCTTAATAACAATCAGAGAAAACATTTCTTCGCAATGGAATTAATATCATTAAAAAGTCATTTTCTGCTATTTAAATAATTGTTGTCTAATAAATATTGCAGAAGTTATTGGCAAAATACGTCTAAGCATTAGGCTTAAAAGCGGCTAATATTCGTTATTTAATTAAATTTCTTAAAAACTAATTAGCTCTTAAATTTGAAAGTAGCACCTTTGACCTAGAAATATGCTCTAGAATGTCGTGTGTAAATTTTATGTCGCTATCGTTCACCGTTTAGGAAGAGCTCTTGTGACCGACCGACCGACAAACAGACAGATACATGTAAATTCTGCCTTATTTTATAGATATTTATAAGCATAAGCAAAATTTTCAGAAATAAAGATAAATTAGTTCAAAGTCTAACCGTAGCTTAGCAACGGAATAGCTATAAATTTGTGGTATTTCAAAATCATCGTCTGCACGTAATTAAAATTTATTGAACTTTAAAAATTTAATAAAAATTGAAGGAAAAAGACACAGAAATAAAATTGTTATAATTGAAATGGTAAACTTTTGAACTTTAAGATGGCATAAAACTATTTTAATAATACATAAATAAAGGATAATAATATAAAAATAAAGGATCACGTGATAGTTGATTTTAAAAATAATTTATTCCACATGTTTTCGCATTCCTGAAGGATCACGTGAAAGTTGATTGAAAAATAAAATAATCTTCATCGCCAATCGCGAAGTCAATGGGCTTTCTTTGCCAATTATTTAATTTTTATCTGTAGTCAAAAATAATTAATTTAACGTGATTTCACCTACCCTATGTCCGTTCCTGGGTTTCAAGCTACAACTATGCCAATTTTCATCCAAATCGTTCTGGTAGTTTTGCTGTGAAAGCTTAACAAACAGACAGACAGACAGACACACTTTCACATTTAGTATATTACTAGCTGTTACCCGCGACTTTGTGCGGGTAGAATTTGAATTATTACACTTTTTATTCACTAATGTGCCATTTTGAATGTTGAAAGTGGAAATTAAAATTTCCGGTGGTTGATAATTATTGGGCTACTTACAAGATCGTTTGTTTATCTACACTAACACACTTTTATACACTATATTTTTTGTTTTACATTTTTTGCTGGGATGTAGAGGTTTTGTGGACTGGATACACGTGAACACGCTACATATAGTTGCCCATGTGACAAACATGGTTTTTCCAAATGTACGCATGCCACTTTGAGTGTCTGGCCTTGAGCTTTGTTAATTGTCATTCCAAGTGCTAGTTTTGAAGGAAATTGTAACCTTTTGAATTGGAATGGTAAATCAATCGGTATTATCGGAATGCGTGGAATTAAAACATTCTCTCCTCTCGCTATGCCAGTCAAAAGAACGATGTTGGAACCTAGGTGCGTAATTTCTAACCGTGCGCCATTGCACAATCTCGTTGTATTGAGGTTACGCATAGATAGAACTAGCACACCAATTTTCAACCTCAGCTTGTGAGAGGGTACCCCTGACATTTCTAAAGAGTTAAGGAATTCTACAGGATATGATGTCACTTGTTCATTGTCCATTACCGTATCTACTGATAGATATTCTGTAATACTTCCCTCCACTTGTGACATATTTTTTTCATTTATCTGTGCTACAATTTCATTAGTCGGTGCGAAAATTGCCCTTTCACACAGCCATTCTCTATTCCCCATATAAGCTTGCAGTTCTTTATAAACCTTGCTTATCGGTTTCTCTGTGCTATGAGCAATTTCTCAAAATCCCCCGTTTAATGTAATCATACCGTTTGGATCTGTTTTAAACCGACCTTCGCCAATTTTTAAAAGAGTAGCCGCATACTCTCCTGATTCAGTGTCATTGAACAGTTGAACTCTCATATTCGTAGTGAGATTAAATTTCTTTACAAGCTCCCATAACGGAGACGCTTTTAAACATGCATTTATTTCATCTGCCGGTGTGCCTCTTGTTATTACAGATAGAATCTGTCTAAAATCTCCTGCCATCAATACCACCATCCCTCCCATGATACTTTGATTGTTATTGATATCTTTCATAGTTCGATTTAACGCTTCAACTGCCCTTTTGTGCGACATTGTACATTCGTCCCAAACCAAGAGCTTACAATTCTGTAACATTCTACAGCGCTCACTATTTTTAGGAAAGTTGCAAATTGGTGTTTCTTCATGGGCAAGGTTCAATGGTAACTGAAGTACGGAATACGCCGTTCGCCCACTATCAAGTAGAGTGGCGGCTATTCCCGAGGAGGACACTGCAATGGCAACTTTTTTATCTTTCCGAATTTGAGCTAAGAGAATATTGAGAAGAAAAATCTTTCCAGTACCGCCAGGAGCATCCAGAAAGTATAAACCACCTTCACTACTTTCAACCGGTTTCAAAACATTATCAAAAATTGTTTTCTGCTCTGGGGTCAACCGTGGAACTAACTCATTTAGTCGCTGTTGCAATAATTCAGTATCGTAGTTCATTTCTTGCATGAGGTCATTACTAACTTCATTTGTCCTACTCGGTCTACTCAGTCCGAAGCTCGATAAATTTTTTCCGGTTATCGTGAACACTTCGTCTTCTACCTTAGTTAATGCTTCGTTGTAAATTACATCATTGTACTCAATCTTTTTATCATGCCTTTGTAATCTATGAAATATGTCATCCGCCATATCATTTTTGAACTTTTCTCACATTTGCTGAGGATTTGAAAGTCCACAGGTTGATATTAATATTGTAAGCAAGAGTAGACAAACCCCCATGGCTTAGTGGTAGCGTTCACGTCTGTCGAATCATGGGACGTGAGTTCAAGCCCGGGAGAGGTCAAATATTTCATATATTATGTTTTATTTCTTAATTTACTTCACATTTCTCGTCTTTTCTAGAATATTCAAATTAATAATATGTAAATTAATCTTTGATTTATTTCCAGAACTTTCCAGTCTAGAATGTTCCATGCCTGTATATAAGTTTCTGTAAATGGTACTTGGTTGTTCAGTAAAGCTCGAGTTGAGATCTTACTCTATCGTGTGATTATTTCTATCCTCTCGCATTTACCACGATAAATCTACGTGACATTATCGCAAAAAGCTCTCTTACCTTCGCCGCCGACCAGCATTGTATGGCCTCTTCCACTGTTAATTCCCAATGATTATCATTCTCTATCAGTCCTTTTTTCTCACATGCCTCTCTAAATGTAGATAATTCTTGTTGATTATGCCTTTTAAGGTTACCGAAAAAAGTTGGCCCTCGAACATGGTGTAACAGCATTCTTAAACAAAAGCATTCCATATTGCTTGTATGCACTGTGTAGACTCTACCTCAGGCATCTCCGGATTTTACACCAGGCCAATTCTGTACAGGGGTACCTTGGATTCGGCTCTTCCATTTTCTTGATGAAGTATTCCGGGTGTAATATCTTGGCACCTCGATGTACAGTAGACTTTTTGCAAAATCATCTTTTCCACATAATTCAAAAAATGCGGTCAGAGTAGTTTTTGGTGGAGTCGATATTATGTCACGGAAATTAATTTCATTAAAATAGACTTTTTCACCATTCTAGAAGTGTACTGCTAGATGTGTTACAGTGGGGTGCCTTTCGTGCAACGGAAAACCTAATAGCCGCCATACCGATTCGTTACTGCTGACTTAACGACCGAACTGATAAATGTAGACTTCATCGATGGTATTTTCGAGCTCTGCGTTCTTGAAATTGAAAATAGCTTGATCGCTTCCTTTGTTGATGTATTTACAGATGTATTTTATCGCACGTACTGAACTGCAAGCTTCTACATTTATATGGACATTAAACAATTTTGTCAAAACGGAAGAATAAGGGACTACCCAACTATTACCAACAGTAGCGTAATCGCCATTGCGAAGTTTGATAGTCGCAGTTTGACCTCTGTCCGCAGGGGATATACTTCGGTATTGGGGATATCCGTTTTCATTGTGAATAGTTTCTTTTTGTAGTTTTCGTGGAAATTTATTTGAACATTTTCCATTTTTCATGCATGAGGCATGAGCATTATGAGGTCCGCAAGGACGGTGCATCATGTTTTTAACAAAAATATCGTGTAATTTTTTATCACTACTTGGATCAGGTATTTCGGCGCTGATAATATTATCAATCTGATTGAGTTTCAACTTGTCTTTTAACCAAAGTAAAATATGGATGTGTGGCAGGCCTCGCTTCTGCCATTCAACATAATACATAAAACAGAATACCTCCCCTTATATTTTCCCTTTAGCCCTTTAAGACCGAACTCGCACGATCGTGCGGGTTAGACATTGGCTAGCATTTCTGCTTCCTGTAGAGTTGTATTTAATAAATGCCAGATAGTAACGACTGTTCTAGTTTCCAGAATATCAATAGTATCCAGTTTTCTCAAAAGACGGTAGAGACAGTCCATATTTCAATTATAATCGCGTTTAATCTGTTTGAAAAAAAATCGCACTAAACATTCGAATTATTTATCTGTCGCAATTAGCTAATTATTAATACATATTTAATTGCTTAGATAAGAATTGTTAATTTAGTGTCGAAATAAATGAAAAATAGGAAAATATGTTAGTTAAGAGTTAATATATTACCCTTTAGGAGTAATATTTGTTTACCCGCACGATCGGGCGGGTTCGTCTTTATTTGAGCTCACTGTCCGAAAATCGACTTCCTTTCTGTAGGGTCTTCTCGCGTGACCCGATGCGCACCTCGTTGTTTTCTTTCGACTACATCACTAAGCAACGGCCTTAAGACTTGAAATGAGTACTATATTAAGAAAATAAAATTTTAACTTAAAAAATACATGGTTCATCTCCTATCACATAAAAATGAAATATTTTGCATATAAACCATTTTTTTTTTTTTTTTGGTTTTTGGTTTTTTTTCAAGAGTTTCACGAAATATATCCCACCGCCTCCAACGGTTTTCAGTATTCCTCGAGAAACTTCCGCAAATCGCATCGTCGTTTTAGAGGTTTCCCGTGCCGTAAGTGTGCCACACTCGATTGTTTGGGGAGTACTAATGAACGAAGGATTAAATCCCTACCATGTACAGAAAGTGCAAGCCTTGATACCTGCAGATTATGCACCACGTGTCGCGTTTGCACGTTTGTTTTTGCAACAGCTAGCAGCGCAGCCTGATTTTAGTGCACATGCGTTATTCACGGATGAATGCACCTTTACTCGTGAAGGCATTTCTAATACGCACAACCATCATGCGTTGGCATCTAGCAATACGCAAGACACACGTCCACATGCGTATCAAAGCGTTTCAGCATAAATGTTTGGGTTGGAATTGTGGGTGACTATTTAATCGGCCCATACCTTCTGCTATTCCGACTGGACGGCAGAAGATACCTCACATTTTAACAACAGGTATTGCCAGAGTTACTTCAACCTGTTGCAGCCAATATAAAAGCAGGTATATGGTTCCAGCACGACGAAGCACCACCCCATTTCAGCTTCGATGTGCGGAGTGCTTTAGACGCTACGCTTTCAAATTCCTGTGGGCGATGGATTGGTCGGGTGGGGACTACAGATTGGCCGGTATGCTCACCTGGATCTTTCCCGTCTGGACATTTGCTGTGGGGACATTTGAAAACACTCGTCTACGAAATCCAAAAGGACCTGACGAGACCTAGCTGCTGATTTGCTGCTGCTGGCGCCGTCCGGGAAATGCTGCGTGTTTGAAAGTGCCGCCTGCCGTAATACATTACACAGTTAGGCGGTCGCTCTTTGAGCAGTTCCTGTAATTCTTTTGCTACACATGCTCGTCAATAAATTATTTAGTGCTCCTCATATCCGTTTTATGTTTCGTTCTTTCATGTAACAGCCACGGATACCTCCTAGCGGTTCAACGCTTGCTCTTGCCCATGCATTGTAAGTGGTGAAAAATGCTTGTTTAGATGTTCTGTATCACCTTAAATTCTTGTGCTACCATGAGTTCAAGACTTGATTTAATTCTAGTCAATGAAATCAGACAGGAAATATGTTCACATTGCTGCAAGTTTGTAAACTACATCTCAAACTTGTCAACCTAATAACGGTTATTCTTTATCAATTACGTTATTCTTTTATATGGTTCTTTTGCCCTGTAGTCTAATCTGATCAATCTGTAGAAATAATCTGGTTTAATGAAAAAATGCATGTACTACATAATTAAAATGAAATAAAATTGCATGTCTTCTTAATGATTTATATGTTTATGACCCAATTTTCTGAAAACACTGGATAATCCATTATTAAAAACCATGCTTTGAAGTGATCACAGATCTAAATTAGTCAAAGTTTTTTATAAAATAAGTTTTTTCGCGTGCATATTTTACCAAATATTTTTTTTTAAAATTGTATTAATATTTATATTAATATTTCGTCATTGTAAACCCCATTCAGTATGAGTAACTGTCGAAAATCTGTCTTTGTTGGTCTCCGCATAGGAATGTGATACTTCCTCATCAACAACAGAGCTGGTGAGAGGCTTTCGACTGTAAGGAATCCAACGTTCAGGCCTGGAGAGCGATTGTTTGTTTTCTCTTTCGCGCAAGGCCTCTGCTCTGTGAACTGTGATCAATCAGCAGTCTCCCTTCACTAAACCTGCCCCTCTCAGTGCTATAAATACAACTGGGACCTTCTGTAGCTCCTGTCCCTGGAAATTATGTTCGAAAACATTTCAAAAAATATAAAATTGAACAGAACGTCGCTGAAACAGATGTCACTGAAAAGCCAATTTTACACCAAGATGATGTAAAATAAAATTTTGTGAAACAATATGCTCCAAAGTATTGAAAAGGAAATGTAAAATTTAATTTTTTAATTAATTAAAATTTAATTAAAATTCTGAAACCTTTTTTGTAATTAAAAAATTCCCCAAAAAAATACAACCACCTGCCAAATTTCAAGTTTCGAAGATTTCGATGAGTGGAGTGAGTTATGGTATGCCATTTAAAACTAGAGATTAGATCTACTTTATGATCCTGCTGGATCAGAATCTAAATTTAATCATATTAATTAATCAAAAACGCATACTATGAATCATTGATTCTAATTCAGTTATTAATATAGAATATCAGATAATTATATAAATTTAAAACATGTAACAAATTCCATTCTAATTCAGATATTAAGATAGAATATCAGGGATCTTTGCTAATGGATTTTAATTTAATTATTTCTATTCATTAATTGATACTTTTGTTTTGTTCTTAATTGCTTAAAAAGTGTGATTGATGTGGTTTAATATTCTGAAGAGAGATAATTACTGAATATATTATAATATATAGAGTAGATAATAGATGTTAGAGTATAAGTAGAAAGAAGGATACTTTTAAGACTGAAGCATATTTAAGAAGCGCATGTTAAGCGTTATGGTGTTAGGATATAGGATGACTGGCTGTATCCATACAAAACTAAAGTGATTATGAAAAGAAGCAACAGAAACTATTGATGTTAGGATTAAATGCAGACGTTTGGTACGTTAAGCGAATGCATTTCTGAAAGATAATCCGAAATAATTCGGCAGCAGTAGAGACCTGTCAGGGCAAATTTCTTTTTTAATTTTAACCGTGAAACGAATTTTCATTAACCCCTTAACGATCGTATAATTTCAAGAAAACAGTAAAGTACTAATTTTTTTATTCAAAAAATTATAAATTAGTGTATGAACAATATATGTATTCATTTTAATTTTAAATTTTTTTAGTTAAAATTAAGAAAATTTAAAATTGCAGAAAACCAACAATCAGGGTTATTTGATACAACCACTCATTCAAAAATACAATAACTGTTACTGCATTGGTATGTAAATAAGAAAATTGTAGGCAAAAAATTTTTTCAAGTAATAAATGATTATTTTAATACTTTTGAAATTTTGAAAATCTCCAGAAAAATCACGGGCACGAGAATAGAACGCGAAATCCACCCTGTGATTTTACGAAGAGACGAAGGGGTTAAATAAATATTGTTTTCTTTCTCTTAAACTTTACGTTGATAACAATATAACTAAAATATTTGTAAATATTTTAGATAATATATTTCTTTTAATGTGTTTACACTAAGGAAACCATCACTGTAGTTGTGCACTTAGATAGTGTACATTTTACATTGATATTCAAAATAAAGAATCGTCTATCGTTTATTCCCTTTCTATGAAAACCATAAAAATTATACTTTTTGCCTTATAAACTAAAAAGGATTTGTAGGAACTTTAAAAATTTATTAATCTTTTAATGTAGGGGGAGTCGGGGTAGATTGATCCTCAGGAACAGTTATACAGTCCATAGATTTTGACGATTGGAATGACTCAAGATGTTATCCCTTCATATACAATACATGCCAATGTAACCCTTAGCACAGGGTATATTTTTAGGCAATATTTAGTCAAAAGTTAATTTAAAAATGAATAAAATCGTTAGTCTCCACGTCTAAGTAAATTTTAATCTAAGTATGTGTTCTGTGATTTCTGTAACTAGTTACGTTTTCCTGCCAGGGAATCTAATCCAAAGGTAGGAAAAACATTTATTTTTCTGAACTATATTAAGTTTTGAGGTTATTTAGCGTTGTTTTTGCGTTACCACTTGTTTTAAGTAAAAGAGGCTCTTGGGCCAGATCGATACAATTGACTCCGGGGCACATTGATACGCGCCTTTTGCGTGTATCAATGTGCCTCAACATCAATTACTTTCCTAAATTGTCTTCAGAAATGAAAAAAATGTAAAAATGAACTATCTAAGAGAAACACGCAATTAAATATTTATTTAAACAATGAAAACGGGTTGATTTCATTGCAAAAATAAAAAGTATTGTTGTAAATTAAGTTTAATTTTTTTTTTACAAATTTATAAAAAAATTGGGGGAAAATATTCTACGAAAACTTAATTAATATCATCGAAGAGAAAAATTTTTGCATTTTCAGATGGTGTGAAAATTACTTTTGTGCTATATTATTTTCGCAAGTCACCAAGGAAACACACGAAAATTTCCCTTAAAATTTAGCAACTACAATTTATTATTTATTTTCTGTCTAATGTTTTGTAGGAAGTGGGAGGGGGATTTGGAATATAGGAAATAAATTTGTCTATAGTTTATAATCTACTAAATATTTCTGATAGACGTATAAAGCAGCTGGATGCGTTGCCCACTAATCCGAGGACACACGCTCGGTTGAAACACATTGCTTCAGATACGAGGTTAACATATTGCTCAACTACCTGTGTGTAACATGGAATCTTTCCATTCAGATAAAATACTTGACAAGATCAAATAGTGGAAATGATTATATTTCGCAACAGCGGAAAAGGAGTTAAACTGCAAGGATCCATTTCAATAATTTCAGTATACTCCATAGATTAAAAATTGAGCTTTGTCTTTCTGAAATTTCTTATAGTTTTTCTCTTTGCGACTGACTGCCTCGTCTTTAAAACGCACCCTATAAAGATTTGTAGGTAGATTTTTGAGCGAAATCCATTAGTTTACTCAAGATACGTTCGGAAATTTATTTTAACATATTTGAAATATTTCTATTTTCTTACCAATACATTTTATTTTTAATTGTTTATTCTCAACAATTCTGATTGAAGACACTCATTTACTTTGTAATATTTAGTAGTTAAGGATGCGTGGTAGCAGCGTCAAGCTGTTAGTTAATTTTGAAGGAATTATTAAAAATTCTTTTGTTGCCGATAATTCATTATACAACGTTTTATTCTTTTTAAGGAAGCTTCAGTATAAGTATATAATGAAGAAGATGGAAATTAGTGGCTATGAGGTAAGAAAGACAACGTGGAATGACTTCTTTTTATATTCTGATTAATCTTTCATATGACATATGACTTCAGCAATTTCTTTCTGTTAAGAAGTAATAAAATAGTGATACGAGGAAATATAAGTTTCAAGTTATCAAACTCTAAGTTGTTTTAAAATTAATTTTCATTTATATATATATATATATATATAGGATGAATATAAAAAAAACTTTGCCGATCCCCCTCCCTGGCGAGTATAAAGTTCGAGGTAAAGGAATAAAATGTTGAATGCTGACATGATAGGTACACGCTCAAGAATGATGTGAAATCATCAACTCTCACAGTCGCGGTTGCCGTCATAAAATGTCGAAATTTTTAAACGTCAAAACCTACTTTTTTCACGGAAACGTGATGCTTACAGTAAACAACTTAGAATGGAATGGTATTTGTAACGCGAAAAGGGTGGCTTTAGACATAAACGATGATAAAAGTGACAACGATCAATAACAGACAGAGAAGCAATAGTAAACCAACATTTCATGTTTCATAAATTTTCGACTTGTCCGCCCTCCAAACGATGACATTTTGTATGTGGCAGGTGGTGGTAGTACTACAACAAGTATATGCGGGCAGGAATATGTTGAATCTCACATTGGATGGCATCTTTAAAATCAAACACAGTTTTCGGATTTTATGCGTGCACTTTGGATTTCAGGTATCCTCACAGGCAGAAATCCATTGGAGTCAGCTTTAGTGATATTGCCTGGCACGAGAACATGAAATGGTTGTATAGTTTTGTCATCAAACGTTAATAAGCGTTTCAGAGAAGAACCTAAATGTGGGACGCCATTTTTCATTCTAAAAATACAGGTCCAACTCCATTTTAACTTTTTTACTCTGAAGATGACGCTTGAAAAAAGTAGGTGTCGCCTTTTGAATATTTCGAAAAAATTTTCTACATCCGCAATTGTGAGAGCTGAACTATAGTTCTTCGCATTAGACTTGAGTGCATACCGTATTATAGGGGAGAGTGGGGTAAAACCGAGAAACTTTTATTCTGGCGCTATTATTTTTCCTATCTGTCGGACAGAAACAGATTTAAACTCTACTTGTCAAGAAAAAGGAACAGTCATAATGGTTTGTTGTAGGTGTTGCTTTCGCTGCATCTGTGAAGGTTTATTTCTTTTAAGTCGTCAACTCTCCAATGTTCGTTTGATTTTAAATTATCCTTAATTAAAAATCATTAAAGTTATGAAAACTATTTTATGTCAAGATTATTATAAGTATAGTAAGGATTCGTACCCTATTAAACAATAAGAATTTACTCCAATAATTGCGCGGTTCTATTTCGTTTTTATAACCTCTGCTTTCGGGGTACAGCCGGGTGCTAAGAATGGCATAAGACCAAAACAGTCAGAGATGATTCATCCGATTAAGACGATAAAACACATCATCCGCTGATTTTTTATATTTTAATGATGTATTTTCTAATTTAAATATATAAAAAGGGTTAATCCAATGTAGAAGCTGCCTTAGCTGTGCCCACTAAAGCTGTAGTGAAGCGGAGGAAGAAGACAACTGCTTTACATGTGAATTTTGTAACTAATATTCTTAAATTGTCATATAAAAATGATTGCAACTTTTCCACTGAAAATCGAGTTTTCCTAATTTCCCATAACGCTGACATGTGTACCCGGTTTTACCCCTCTAGTGGGTTAAAACCGTATCATAAACCTGGTTGTTTGACTTTTTTTTATAAAAACGCATTGATAAAAAAATGTAATGAAATCGTGACTATTCTGGAAAGATATATTGTACTCCGATAAACAATGGATGTTTTAGTAAGATTTCACAAGATCTATGTCGAGTATTTTAGCTCCAAAAGGTCTTAGAACCTTAGCCACCCGGTTTTACAGGTAGGGTACCTGCCTTCAAAATTTAATTCCGTTCCCTCAAACGGTATGTTTGCTAGGGTGTCATATATCAGCAAAAATTTTTTTATATAATCACTCTGTAGAAAGATACTTGAATAATTGGAAAGTTTCACACTCAAGTCGTATTTTATTAGAATTTTTTTCTAGTCCTTGAAATTTCCTATTAAGATAAAGATAAAATATTGTCTAGAATTCTTATATCGTTCGTTTAATTCAATGTCATAAGTAAAAACAAGCTAATTCCCAAACAAACGAAAATACAGCTATGATACTTTTATTGCAAAATGTAATATCTCAGAGTGTCGTAATTGTGGAGAAGTGTCGTTCTGTGTGTGTAGGTAGTCACGTGAGTCAAGTGAATTCTTCTTTCTGCCATGAATTCAGTAAGTCCGTTTTATTGAAAAATTCGACTTGATGTGGCGCGTACGTAGTGAATATCGTCGAATGTTCCATGAAGATTTAAGGGAACTGGTAGCTAGAATCATGAGACCTCTCAACATTTCTGAAACTCTTTGAGATGCTCTTTCGTTCAGTGGAAATGTTACAGCCATTTTTGGGGGAACTGCAAAAATCAGGAAACCCACCATGACAATACGGACACACTTTATATAAATTTCTCCGCTGCTGTTACATAAATCATATTAATAAATCTTAGATTATTTCATAAAATAATTACACTCTTGCACATGAGTATAATTGTGTGTTCAATATTTTTATTTATTTTAATTTATATTACAGCTAGCAGAAATTACTTGGTAAGTATTTCTTTTTCCGTTTCTTTGATACCATTTGACGATTAATAGTCTTTTTATCCATATACCTGTTAAGCTTTTAAAAATAACAAGGAAAAGGCATGAAAATTCAAAATACGTGTATCATAAGAAAGCTTAAAAAGAATCAACAAGAAAAAGTAGAATAAATATTAAAAATAATAAATTTAACTTAAACTTTAAACAGAAACAACAAAATAACAAAATTTAAACTATAGAATTTAGATAATAAAATTTATATAATGTTTAAGTATCGCGTAATTGCAGCAGCATACAAAAAACAAAGAACAATGGAAATCAAAATCATTCAAATAAAGTAAAAAAAAACTAAGAAAAACTCAGAGGGAATCGAATGAAACAAACAAGGAATACATTCTAGTCCATTTTATAAAGGGCTAAAGACTTTATTCGAAATGGATTTAAAATATTTGGGAATTTCTCTGTAAGAACCTTGCATTACAACAAATATAGTTTCTCTTTGCCCGAAATTTCCCAACAAAAGACAAAGGAGATCTGTACATCTAAAAAGCATCATTTTATATATCAAAATAACTTTTACTTACCCACTTAGGTGTTATGCAAATTATTCAAATTTCTTATTTAAAAGCCCCGTTTAACACGCGGAATTTATAAGTGCATTTTTTCACCTTCTTCGGGTATTCCTGTAATTTATCTACACTTGTACAGCAACAAGTGTCACAAATTTAGTGTAAAAAATAAATATCTTCCACATCATCAGAGAGATTTAAATTATTTTCAGCATTGTTTAGAAAAATATAACAACTTTCGTGAAGCAGACATCTTCCTACTCTCAAGAGTGTGTCCCTTTTGAGGTTTGTTGTGGTGAAATGTATAGTTGCTCACTTTTCTAAAATGTTTGAAACGCATCTACGTACTTAGAGAAACAAAATGTAGAGAATCTTTACTGAATTTATACAGTAAGTTATCTATCGGATGAAGTACATAATACTGGATTAAAAAAAAAACGTTAACTGCAAATGATACAACTTTATACTTCATATCCATAATACAACACTGAATAACTTTTTTCATGATGTCAAATTTGCCAAAAATAATTTGCTATAACAAGAAATTCATGTTTCAAAACGTCGATTTATCAAGTGTAAGGAACTTTTGAAATGTTTATTCAAGTATTTCTCCAATGGTATTAAGGGTACTAAGCATGTGTAACTCTATTAATAATCAATAATCAATTAAGGCTTAATAACAGCAATAATAAAATTTTTATTTATGTTAATTATAGATTCCTATTTTGCTACATTCTCAGGCCAAGGAATTTCTTTAAGTGAAATCTATCAAATATATTAATATATAATAATTCACATGATGTACCAAAATAAAAAATAAGTTTACTCTATATTCGAATTCCTATGAAATCCTAAAAATAATGTTGGAAAATATGCAAAAATTTCATTGAATTCATACGCTTCAATTAATAGGCTTTTTTCAAAAAATAAGTTTTGCCAGCTTTATTAAAATATATATTCAGGCAGACTAGATCATTAAATTAAAATCAGTAAGTTATTTATTTTATTGTGAACCTTTGGAGGAATTATTATTACCAAAATTTCGTAAATAATTTTGAGTTGGAAATTACTCATTAAATCAACGGATTTACATTCAAAGAAAATCCTTTAAATTAATTTCTAATAACATTATTTCTTCGACAGGTCTAAAATTTATATCTTTGTAAAAAATACTGAAGTCATTGTGATTCGCCATGTTCCTCTCTATGGCGTAAGTACTGATCTAAAATGTATTTTCTTATAAATTTCGAGATAGCGCAGATAGAGATTTTCAACAGTTTCGTAGAAATAAAAACTAAATTTTATCAGATGTTGTTCTAAATATGATAATCTCTTATTTATTCGGTCCAAATTGATTCCTCAGAAACTGTTGAATTGCTTAACGCACTGTCTTGAAAAATATAGCTGGCCTATTTAGAATTAAAAAAAAAATACATTGCACAAATACGATACAAGAAACCGTTACCCCTCCTATTTCCCTTTCGTTATCTTTCTTTACTGAAAAAAATTTAATTTTTACGGGAAGAATGTTTTGACACTCAAACAGATTTCTAAAGAGAGAAATTTTAAAGATGCAAAGTCCGCATTCGTTGCCGGCATATGCCAGTAGCTATTGACTATCATAAACGAGAAGATTTGTGCCCGTCTAAGACGGGCTTTTAGTTTGCCAACAATATATCAGATATGATTGACACAGATTTATTAACGAAAGTTGTAGTAGAAAATCTCATGCACATTGGCAGAGAGCTTAAGAAATAATAAAAAAAGCATGAAAAACAGAAATGATGAATCAATTGATACTTACTTTCGTTTTGCAAAATATATAAATATTCAATTCCAAAATTAAGTACGAGAAAGAAAGAACCTTTTTAACGAAAACGAAAGTAAAGAGCTCGGAGAAATGGAAAATGAATTAATTTGTGTATAACTTCTATTTGATATCAACGCTGTTCCACGTCGATGAATTAACATAAAATAAAGAAAGAAAAGAAACTATTAATTTCAGCTAAAAAAATCCTGTCATAACTCCTATTTTCATATTAATTCATCACAGAATCAAAACAGTATCCCGCGTTTAGTGTATGTTAATTTGTAGACGGACCGTCTGAACCTCTTTTGCACATAGCCAAATCCCTGAGTGTTAGGTATTTCGGATCGTAATTCTATTATAGATATACGTGGATTTATTAAAATTATTTTGAAACACAAAGCATATCAGCATATGTATAAATGGTTCTTAATCATTTGATTGAAAAAGAGTGCAATATTTCAAAACATCTTAATTTTATCTCCAATTTTTTCATGCAAGTCTTTAATTAGGTATTTTACTTCATTTCTACTATGACCGTAAAAATTAATGAATCATTATTTGCAGAAGCCATATGAGTTAATAATAATAAAATTCTGGGACTTTTTTTTACCAGGTAGATTTAATGCCTCTGTAATGTGTCTAAACTTGAATCTTACTATTTCATAATTCGTTATGTAGATGCCCCTTTAGAATGTGAAAACAGCATGAACGGAATTTTGAATAAGAATATT
>BGPR01012516.1:0-20702 GCA_013235015.1 Araneus ventricosus | reverse complement strand
CTATGCACCTACGTCGACTTTGATCCGTTTGCGGGACAACCATCAAGATGACTGACAGATTTTAGAGGAGCTAGAACACAGCAACGAGCCCATGCCAAACCCGAACACAGCAACGAGCCCATGCCAAACCCGAACACAGCAACGAGCCCATGCCCAACCCGATGATGACTGACAGATTTTAGAGGAGCTGGAACTCTGCAACAAGACCATGTCAAACCCGATGACGACTGACAGATTTTAGAGGAGCTGGAACCCTGCAACATGGCCATGCCAAATCCGGTGAGCCTGTTAACTCCGTGTAACACCAGTGGAGAGCTACCCAACAGACTGCTTAGAGCCTCTCGGTGCTGTTCCATCAGAATGCCTAGGACTGGAAAGATTCTCGTGAGAGGATAGACGTATCAGTGGTCTGAATTTGAGAATTATTGCCAACTGAGACTCCCACCCTGGCTGCCAATGTTCATTGTGCGTGTCCCTGGATCAAGCCCAAACGTCACGTCCAACACTTGATATAGAGCTAAGTGACATTTTCTGTGTTTGTTTTGGAATTTTAAACTTCATTTAAGGTGGATGTAAATTAGTTTCGGCCTTGATGATAAAATTTGAAGTGATGTGCTGATAAGTGTGCATATGAAAGATAATGATAAAATGGGAGAGCAGATTAAATATTTATTTTTGTAGAAATCATGTTTAAACATTAATGTTTCAAAGTTTGGGGAGTAATGTGTAAATAGAAAGATATTGAAATAGTAATATAGAAGATTAATTTTTATTATTGTAGGTCCAATTTTTAATGTGAAAAAGTTAGGAGGTGTTATTAATATGAGAAGTAGGAATTTAGAAATGCTAGTAGAAATTGTGTGTTATTTTAATTGTTAACATTAATTTAAACACTTGCTTTCAAGTTTCACTTTTTGTAAAAACAAGTGTGAGTTAAGCTGATTAATTCATCAGCTCATGCTGTAACAAAACATTTTCAGGGTAGATAGTTTGATTGATGGATTTCGTTGCAAATAGTGACAATACTAAGAAATATTGGTTAGACACAATATTTAAATTCTGAAGGAAAACTTTTCTTACGGTATAACATTTGTAGCTTCATTAAATGTACTACATGTTTTATTATATTTTCTGTATTCTATTATTTTGCTTATGTGTCAACATGTCTATTGAGTGACTATTTTGTACAATACATTACTTGTGTCATGTTCTACACTTGTTAGGGGCCCCCAACACTAATTAACCTGTCATGTGATTTTGATCCAACAAATATGTGTGTTTTAATCCAGATTATCGGTATATGTGCTCCTTTATAACATGTCAAACTCCACAAGTTACTTTTATTTTAAAATTCTTAAATAAACTGCAATTAATTTATCATTACAGTCTCTGTCATTTGTTCATGTTTATATTTTATTCCACACTGTGTCCTATCATATTTTCCAGGTCTGGTGATATATATTTTTATCTATGTCCGTGTAATGTTAGGTTTGGGGTTATTGGTTTATCATTTTGAACACAACGCGGTTCACTAAATTTTTATAGATGTACTCATGTTAAGATCAACTATTTAGAATCTTGGTTGCAAGGTCTTTTATCAGTAATCTGCATTAATATATTTTACTTGATTTGGATTTATTGACTTTTGGCCACTGGTGTCCTGTCAGTGCGATGCAAGTCATATTGATTATATCGATTCTGATAATGATCGTGCATCTATACAAAATTTGTTTGTAATAAATGTAATAAAGTAATCAAAGTAAATTTACACGACATATCTTCAGAAAAATTCGGTAATTCTGGAAGTAAGCTAATTCAGATTGCGACACATGAGCTTGAAGTTCACACTTGAAAATCACACGCTCAGCATGTGTTAAACAAAATTACATTCTCAACACGTGCTAACGAAGTTACACGTTCACTAATTTGAGTGAGATTTAACATGACCTGGTGCCGCAGGTCTACTTACACAACTTATTTCATAGAATGGAGACTTGATTACGTAGAAACCAAGATTCTGCCGTAGGACAGACAGACACTACATTTTATATATTTTATCTCAACACAGCGAACTGAAGTAAATGCATTCAAAAATAATTGTGATCTAAAGATTGGTTGGAAGAAGAAATTATATCATATAACAATCAATTTTTCCAATTTTCATTTTCTATTTATTCATTCAGAAATGTAGATTTCTAAAATACCTGATGACTTTTGTTAGTCTATTTATAAAAATATTAGATGATGTTCCCGGCGTTGCTGGGGATAAAAATATTTTCAAGTATATATTGTTACAAAAATCGTTCTGTGAGTGTATGGTTTAAACAGTCTAACACGACGCAGGATAATAGAGAAAATTGGTTTATTCACAAATATGCAGGAAAACACGTAGCACAGGTAACAGGAAACAATCGATATTGCACAGATTATCAACGTAAACAGACAACAATTCACAGGTAATAACAGTTCAGCACTTTGAAATTTAGCAACACGAACAGTCAGAAAATTACTAATAACGACAATAACAGCACATTCAATAGCACTCAGCTCATGAGCAATCTGTACACGAAACTCCAAAGTCGTTCCAGTCCATCAACACTCACTCTCTGATATAAGAGCGGCATTTATATACTCTCCCCGATAGGCCGTGACGTCACGTGCAGTTTTCTCATTCATTCACATAATTTACTTTCCTAATGGAGATATAGAGAAAAGGGTCGCATTTTCTGGAATCATCGATTTGTGGCCAAGGTTAGTGGTCCATGCCCGGCCATCCGAAACTTACCCCTGTAAAATTCTCTTCACAAACATAAGACTAGTGATACAGGAAAGCGACATTACAGTTTTGCAACAATATTATAACATTTTAAGATTGTAAAAACAGTTTATCGCAGCAGCGTCTTTCGATTTTAGTTCGACCACTCCCGTGTTATCTGACCCCATCGGCCAACAGTTCTGCCACCTTTTTCCTTTTATCTCCGGCCATGGAACCATCTGGCCCGAATCTAACAATCCATGATACTCCATGTATCCTTTGTCATAAATGCTACGACGACAACATAAACTCCTTCACATCGCGGATTTTATTACCTTCATCCGAAGTACCATTCTCTACTTTTTGGTGTCTGTTTGTCTGATCGGAAAAACGCCGAATAGTGTATCTTCCATTTCTACTTAGGTTCTCTCCTTTCCGTAGTAACCGGTTTCAATAACCTTGCATAACATACACGCTCACATGGATCATTTAAAAATTTGCAAAAATTAAATTAAACATCTCATAGAGAGAGTAAACAACTAACGTTATTGGATTACTGTGCAAATAAATTGAATTTGTACACGCTACGAAAAAAAGCGGAAGCAAAATTTCTGCCTTTCTCAAAATAAAAATTTAAAATCTTGGAATATATAAATATTCAAGGAGAGCAATATTTTTATCATAACTTTATTAGTGGCAGAAACATGGGAATGAAGGATTTCATAAAACAATAAATCAATTTAAATTTGATTACATTATTAGAAAACATTGTTAAACATTGTGTTTGAAATGAATTTTGAAATGTTCATTAAAATTGGGGAAAAGAACGGATACCATTTAAATTCAGACCAGTAAAAAGAAAATATTCTTAACTTTAAGGTGGTTTATAAATCATTCTCGTTCAATACATATTTCAGAAGTTATTGCAAAAAATGATATAAAAAAACGGCGAAAATTGGCTTAATATTTGTTATTTGAATAAAAATTTTCAAAGTAATAATTTTTAAAAATTGAAAAAAGCACAATTGATCTAGAAAATTAAACAAAACATCTCGCAAAAAAAATAATTCATTCAATTGCACAGTAATTGGATGACTGCGCAACAATATTAAAAGAGGTACGACATAAGACCGGAAATGAAAAGTCTACCTTGGAAATATAAAAATGTCCAAAGAAAACAATATTTTGTTACATTAATTTTCACAGTGGCAAATGCACGTGAATGAAGGATTTGATAAACAGAAAAATGGCTTGAATTTAATTTTATGAGAATAGAAAATATTGTTAGAAATTGCATTCAAAATGAATTTTTAAAGATTAATTACAATTAGAGAAAACTTTGTATCGCAATGGAATTAATATCAGTAAATAGATAATGTTTTGGTCTTTAAGATGGTATAAAAATAAATTTCGGGCAATAAATATTACAGAAGTTATTCGCGGAAAAGATCTAATAATTAGGCTTAAAACAGATTAATTTTCGTTATTTAATTAAATATCTTGAGAACTAATTAATACTGAAAATGGAAAATAGCACAGTTGACCTTGAAATTCACTCAAAAATGTTGTGTGCAAATTTCATGTCGCTACCGCTCACTGCTGAAGAGGAGTTCTTGTGATAGTGTTAGCCCAGTGTTACCGGGGTCTGATCGATGATCAACGGACACAGAATTACAGCACGTAAAAATTTAATAAAACTTCTTGACTAATGGCCTATTTACAGGTCAAAATTCCAAATGATTTGTACATTCAAGAATAAAGAATAACAAGTCCCGGTTATGTATCGCGAGAGTCAATAATGAACGTAACTTTACTTAGTCGAAGTTACCAAGATGAGTTTACTCGTGATGCAACTGATATAATAAGTTCAGGAACTATGAGAGTTCAGCAAATTGTAACAACTCAGGTCGAGTTACGAAAACACCGAGGATCGGTAGATGAAATTGAGGTTATCGGAACGCTCAATCAAATGCAGTAATCCACGACAGGGCTTATTATAGCCAGGGTCTGGCTAAAGGCTTACTCAGTATGAGTAAGAGATACCGGGCCGGTATTTGACAACGCGGTTATTCAAACCCTCGCTAAATTCCAGCGATCCACCAAAGGGATGCTACTATTCAATTCGGCAGATCACCAAAGGATCTAGTCAAGCCAAAGATTTGGCTACAGTCGCGGGGTCAATATAACGCTCGTTTCATCAAAGTTCAGATTCCGCAAAAAAAACACCATGTAGTAGCACTCCGCGTGTTTACTTCTTAGCTATCGCTCTCCTTCTCCGGTCGTCTTCCCTTCTTAAACACCTACCCTCAGAGCCCAGGGGAGTGACCGAAGGATTAATTTTCAGTGATTCTTCAATCATCTGAACAAACCACCCAACCGCAAGTCTCGCGCCTTCCTTCCAGGCTAACAATGGAAGCGGTCAACTCTTAACTGCCCGTCTTTGTCGGCTCCACTTGTGGTGTCCACACAGACGATACCGCGATCGATCACTGTCCCTGAACACCTCCGGGTTTGCCGGGCCGTTTTCACGACTTGCTTTATGACTCTTATTTTCCATTTCGCCGCTTCTAGGGTCTCTTCTGTGGCCCTGTTGTCGTGGGAACGAGGAAGGGGAGACCTCACAACAGACACATGTATTTTCTAATTTATATTATAGATGTAAATATGATAATGCAATTGCAGAATAGCAATTGGAGTATAGGACAGTTGTTTATAAGATACTACATAATAATTTTATAAAGATGAATATTAGTCAATTTTGGAACGGAAATCTATTCATGTTATAATTCTATTTATACTATTAATATATTCAGGAAAGAAGCTAATCTTTATATATGTTCAATTTCTAGGAAAAGCCCAAGCCCTTACTGCCCAAGTTTCACCGTGGAAGTATGCATTGAAGTTCAGTTCTTCTTATTTGAAAAATAATCATCTTATATCGAAATACAGAGTGTATCAAAAGTCGTCTATTTCAAAAAGCTCAAGTCCCACAACATTTCATTTCACGTAAACGATCATGAACTGTGCCATTAACACCATCATTTCTCGTGAGATATAAATATTTTTGAAATTTTTAAGGAAATGAAAATTCGGTGTTGAACAAGGAACAAAACCTATCTCAGTTTTTTGAAATTTCAAAAAGGAAGAAAATACTCAATTTTTCGCTATCAATAAAAAAACACCTTTTTATTTTTTTTCTTTGCATTTGGTAGGAATATGCGATCTCAAGTACATATCAGATGTCAAACAAATTCAGAAGTGGTCGTTATAGGTTGCGAAAATTGAGTATTTTCCTCCACTTTGAAATTTCAAAAAATTGAGATAGGCCATGTTGCGTGTTAACCCTTTCGGTCCTAATGGTCATATAAGTCCAAGAGAAGACTTCAATCCCTATTGGTAAATAAATACCACTTTTACTTGGGGTTTTTATGTTTTCAGTGTTCTTAATAAATTAGGAGGGAAAATTATGATTAAAGAAACCTGGAAAGACTCTCAGATTGCAAATGACGGACTTGTGTTTTTCAACACGAACATTACAGAAGTTTCAATTAGTCCATATGTTTAATTTTACAGTAAGTACAACTATATTTAGCCATACATAGTTTAAAAGTAGTTCTTATTAAGTAATCATGTATCCTTTTTTAAAATCAGATCTAAGAAATTTTGAATAAAATCTTTTCGTGGAATATATTGTCCCAATCGTATTTAACAGTGGGACAATGTATCCTATCTGTGATCAAATTACTACAAGATTATTGCTAAAAAGGCGTAAAGTCGTTTCCACGACATGGTAATCTTATGGCAGAAAAGAGAGTTTTACATGAATAGTCCCATTCGACTATACAAGTGGGGCATGTCGTTCCAGGAGATTTCCAGGAAACGGGAAAAGTGAAAAACTTTAAACTCATAGTATACTTCTTTTAGTATGTCAGCATTAAATTAAACTACTTTTCATGCAAAAATTCGGGTGCTTTAGTCATGAAAAAGTCGGGTCGGTAGGGTTAAGCGACGGTTTTTACTCATTAAAATTATAATAATCTATCTGAGAGTTACTTGCACTCCTCCACATATAGCTGCAATCGATGTACACATTTTATATACAGGCAGTAGAAATGCATTTGTAACAGAAATTTGGTTGTCCATTTATAGTATTCTTCTGGTGATATTTGTTGACTGTTCTCACCCAGTCCTTCATGGTCTCAAATTGAAGATCTCCACCGAATTCTACAGGTAGCATAGAGCGCGGGAAATAATCCAGCAGTTCTTCTACTTTGCGGTGAAAAACACCTGCAAAATTGAAATCTGATTTCTATAAGAGGAATTCATTTTTCAGGAAAAATAAGCGTTAAGACTTATTATACAGAAAGGCTTAAGAAAAAAATATTCGAAATAAGGAATTATCAGAACTATTATTTTAAAATATGCATTCGATAATAACGAAAAAAGAGAGGCTTTTTGTGTGAAATGTCGTAAATGAAGGACGCGTCGAAAGGTTTCCGGTTGGCTTCAGACTTTTTATTTTTCCTACTGACGATGAAATGTGGCAGTTATCCAAAAAACATAAGCAAATCATAGATGAAGCATTACTTCGTGCTGCCCTCTGTTGGCACTCCGAAGAGCTAATCGAAAAATTCACTTCTATATTTTTGGCTTAGTGCAGAGATCGGCAAACTGCGGGTATGGAACCACATGTGGCTCTTTTAGTACATAATTGCGGCTCTCCGTTAATAAAAAATATGCGTCATATTCATCGAATTCTCCATAAATTAAAAAAAAACTTATTATAAACTATATGTTTGTCATATTTTCATGAAGTAAATATTTTATAGTTATTATGTATAAGATAAAGAAAAATTATATTAAATCCAAGAATACTGTTCGGTGAAAGAAAAGCGATAAAGTATATTTATGATCACTAATAATAAATGATTGAATTCCAGTGTAACTTCTTAGTGTACCTTTAGCAAAGCAAAAGTAAATTTATTTTAACCAAAATTATTACGCTCAATTCCCAAAAATACATATTTTATATTTCAAATTGCTGCTTTTCGGCTCCTTTAGTTTTATTTTAGAAAATATAATTGTAAAGTAGCTCTTTAAGAAAAAAAAATGTCTATTCATAGCTTAGTGATTTCTTTGGAATTTGTTTGGCCGACTGTTGAAATGCTGTATGTGGCCAGTGCTGGCGAACCTATGACTCAGGGTTAGACACTGACCTGCGAATGCTTTTCAAATGACCAACGCGCTGTCTTTCATAAACACAATTTATATCATAAAAGAGAGAATAGACAATCGAAAATATAAAAAAATTAAAGTATAAATATATAAAGTCGAATTTGTAAAGAATATACATAGGGGTAAGTGGGGTAAAACGGGATACATAAGGTTTGAAGGCCTGTTGGAGCTAAACTATTCGACATAAAGCTTGTCAAATTTTACTAAATTATTCTTTATTTATCAGAGTTTAATATATATCTGTAAAGTCACAGTTTCATTTCTTTTTTACTAATGTTTTTCTATAGAAAAAGTCAAAGTATCGCGTTTTACCGCACTTGTGGGGTAAAACGGGATACACATGTTAACTCTACGGGGAATTCTGAAAAACTAGATTTTCAGTGGAAAAGTAGTATATTTTTTTATTTTATGTGATAAAGTAAGAATAAGACAATTTTCTAAGGTTTAACAATAATTATAATAGTTGACTATTAAAGAAAAAAAGACGATTTTTTATAACTTTAACAATAATTACAATAGTCGACAATTTAAGAATAATGACAGTATTTTAAGATTTAACTATAGTTACCGCAGTTGACAATTTAAGAATAAAGACACTTAGTTTAAGAACAGTAAAAAGTATGTAAGAATAGTAATAATTCACATATCGTAGTTGTCTTTATTCTCCGCTCCACTGCAGATTTAGTGGACTCATTTAGGTTTTTTTATAAGACGGCTTTGCAATATATGGTTCTTCATACACTTCCTTTTTGATTGTTTTGTTATGAGATCTTCATTTTCTGTTTTGTAAAATCACCTCAGAACAATTTTCTCTTCTTTAATAGCATTTTATTTTTTTCATTTTCTCTTTTCTTTTCTTCTAACTGTTGGAAATGCTTTCCATCATATCATTTGACGCAAAGGTCAGATAGAAAATCCTCTTTGGTTGGGTATCCGTAGCTTCCCCTAGTATCCCGTTCTACCCCACAAGAAGTATCCGGTTTTACCCCGAGTGCAGAGGTCATAAGAAACAAAATACAACAGCGCAATTATTGGAGTAAATTCTTATTCCTTGATAGGGTATAAATCCTTAATAAATGTATAATAAGCTGGACTAAAAATGATTTTTAAAAGTGTAATGATTTTTAAGTAAGGATAGTCTAAAATCATACGAACATTGGACAGGTGACGTCATAAAACAAAAAAACCTTCTCAGACGAAGTGAATTTAAGAACAATAAAATGGAAACTATGACGATTGTTTTTTCTTCTGTAGTGGAGAATAATTCAATATTTGTAAACTAGAAAGAAGAATTAATAGCGCCAAAATAAAACTATCCCATTTTAACCCACTCTCCCCTATATACACTATATGCCGAAAAGTATCCGGGCACATTCAGATTTTCACGTTTTTTAGAATTTCTCCGGAAAGATTTAACTGACTGCCTTTAAACTTCCAACATGTAAAGAATGGACTGTAAATAACATTTTACATTGAAGATTCGGTCCTGAGAGCATTTAGGGGACCGTCTGCAAACTGATGAAGACAAAAAATTCTGGATCATCCCGGTTCAAAGAACAAGATTAAACTTTCAGAAATGGGTATTTTTAATGTGCATAATATTTGCGGGAATTTTCGTAATCTCAGCACAAATATTTGGGAAGATATAAAGCTTATAACATGCAGAGTTTTCTGTTCTATTATACGAAACTTACAGAAAAAATGGCAATATGTTAGAAAGGCAATTTGAAAAAATTTGGATTTTTTTTTTCAATATTACAGGAAATATGAGTAATTTTTAGTAAATAATGTTTTACTGCGCATGCGCAAATCATAGCGTAATTTTTATTTTACAAAATTATTTCCAGATATATAGGGCAAGTTATGTATATAAAAAAATTCAGTTCAATATAATTAGTATTAAGAAAGATATCGGCATTACAACGAGCAGAATTTTAGCTCCTATAGAAGAGAAGCTGAAAGATGAGGGGTTGTACACAAATTGATATTTTATAAGGTTTTATCTGAATAGTTATATTGAATTGCATAGTAGTTAAAATTTGCTGAATACCCATGAACACTTATCAATTACGTCCATAACTAAAATTCCAGCTAATCAGACACTGTAGATAAAAAATTTTTTTATTAATTTAATTATATTAGTTACATGATTATTAACAAGTTATATATTGTTTCAATTTTACGGTCAAACGATATTTTTAAATATACTCCTTTTTTGTCCAAATAATTTTTTATCTAACTAATTTCCTTTCTTAAAATATTTTAATAATTCTACAAATATATTTTTTTATTCGTTACAAATATTACAAGTGTTCATGGGTATTCAGCAAATTTTAACCACTATACAATTCAATAGAACTATTCAAAGATATAAGTTTTAAAAGTATCAATTTGTATACAACCCCTCATCTTTTAGCTTCTCTTCGACAGGAGCTAAAATTCTACTCTTTGTAATGCTGGTTTCTTTCTGAATACTAATGATATTGAACTGAATTTTTTTATATAAGTTGCCCTATATATCTGGCTTTAAAGTTGTGAAAGAAAAATTACGCTATGTTTTGCGCATGCGCAGTAAACGATTATTTACCAAAAATGCTCATATTTCCTGTAACATTCAAAACGAAGTTTCGAAATTTTTACAAAATGCTTTTCTAACATATTGTCATTTTTTCGGCATGTTTTGTATAATATATAAGAAAACTCTGTATATGTTATAAGCAATAAACAGGCAAAAACATTTGGGATTTCTTAAGAAAACCTTTATATCCCCCCAAATATTTGTGCTGAGTTTACGAGAATTCCTGTAAATATTTTGCACATTAAATATAACCATTCCTGTAAGTTTCATCTTGTTATCGGTATTCAGTGAAGCGGTGTGGGACAAAACTCTTTTTGTCTTCATAAGTTTGTAGACGTTCCCCTAACTGCTCTCAGGACCGAATCTTCAGTGTAAAATGTGAGTTACAGTCTCTTCTTTACATGGTCCAGGTTTAAAGGCAGTCAATTGAACCTTTACGGAGAAATTCTAAAAAATGTGAAAATATGAAAGTGTGCGCATACTATTGGGCATATAGTGTATATCCCAATGGACGTTAGCTAACTGATTTTCTGTGGTATCACTGCACCTGTGCGTGACTCATGACAATCGATCATATACTTGGCACGCATATTCGTTGCATCGTAGAACGGAGATGTACGAGCTCGCAGTGAACGTGCATAAGGGAGACAAATAGCTGTTTGTGTCATGTAACATTTAATTGCACGTTCTCTGCGCCGACTTCACTATCTTGTAACTCATACAAAATTAGCAACTGATTTAAACATTAAAATAGTACTGCACATTTTGCATCCAGAAACGTTTCAGCTGGTCTAAAATACGGCGACTATGATCCTTGAGCATGCTGGTTACATTTCCTAATATACTCACTATCTTAGAGGACTTGGATTACAGATTTCA
Source organism: Araneus ventricosus (assembly GCA_013235015.1). Classification (NCBI taxonomy): domain Eukaryota; kingdom Metazoa; phylum Arthropoda; class Arachnida; order Araneae; family Araneidae; genus Araneus; species Araneus ventricosus. The sequence goes on along the minus strand of BGPR01012516.1, from coordinate 9,255 downwards.
CTAATAAATGATGAAATAAAAAAAAGAAGCTGGAATATCTTAAGAACGTTGCATTAGCTGTCGACAGCAGATGAGAAACATGCAATATGTGGCAAAGTATGAAATATGAGAATTAATATATACTTCCATTAGGCCTTGTATAAAATATCTGGGCATTCTACAGAATGACAAATGATATTTAGTCGAAGTATGAACGAGGTAATAATAAGGCTATTATTTAAAAGACGTTCTTTCCTCAAAATAAAATGTTATTTAGGAAAAATAATAAAAGAATGCAATTAAAAAATATATTATTCAAACTACGTAAAGAAAAATGAACGTTGCACAAAACAAAATTTAAGTCTTTCTTATTAACCTTCCAGAGGGCACGCGTATGCAAGAGATACTTACATTGTGCATCGTATTACATATTTGTATTGTTCTTTTATAAATTCAAGTGCAATTTTTATTTATAAAATCATTGTCTACTAGTAAGCTAATAAATAGAGATAACATAAATAAAATTTGCATTTATTTTTCTAAAACAACACTATATATATATGTAATAGGATGCATAATATGTCGAAAAATTTTGGGCGCGACCGCTGAAAGGTTAAATTCAACAACCTCTATACTACTATTCAATGTTTCCGTTGTATGTGTGTTTGTGCGATGTCCAGACGACTCTATGCCATGAAATTTGCACACAGGTAGTCGTAATGGTGACTCAATGCACCTCGAAGCCAGAATTTTAAAATTTATTCTACAAAATTGTTTTATAGAATGTTTCGTGTTGGTTTGGGTCATTTTGGCACGTTTACGGTTGTAGTATATATCCAAATGATTTTTTTTAAAAAAATCAATGCACCAACGGATAGAACAAACAATTTTCGTTCCAATGAAGTTTTCTTTGAATTTCCAACATAAATTACTGAAAGTTGCGAAATTTTTATATAATAGTAACTTTTCATTTTTACTTTTAATTTTCAATTTTTATTTTCTTGCATCTGCTGTTCTAATAACGCTATAATTTTCAATTTATTTAGGTATAAACCGGAATATTTATCCCTGTTTTAAACATGAATGGTTAAAAAAATTTTTCTCCGATTTCCTATGAATATTTGATCAATTCAAATCATTTTCTCTCGCATATCAGAATCGTCGAAGATTCCGTCTGACCCAAGGATACTCTCAGTTCCCAGAATGCATTTCTACTATACGATTGGCTGGCGGTACCAAGCGAAAATCACGCCATATTATTGATCACTTTACTGCGTCAGCTAATCTTAATTATTTATTTTACTGAAACAAGAATCATTTGATTTACATGTTTTATAAATTTGATAGTCGCGCATATATGCTGATATCTTTAGTTAAAAGAACATCTTATTCTCATCTCGCTCAAATTCCTGCGTGCACTTTCACTAAAAATCGAGTGCGAAATAAATAATATATATATATATATATATTAACAAAAGAAAACAACAACAAAGCCACGTCATAAAAGAAAAATCAAAACTACAAAAAGGAACATAACGCCAACGTCCGGAACGCGTCATCAGCAAGGGAAATCCCAAACGGGCGTATATATAAATAAATTTTCTAAACACAAACTCTAGCAATAATGATAAAAAAAGTTTGTTTCCCCGGAACACCGAACAAAAACCATTGTTTGAAAAAAGCAGAAAGCCCAAGTCCAATTGAATATATATATATATATATATAATTGATACCTTTTGCATCAATAAAGGAAATAGTTTTATTTTGAACTTTACGTAATTTTACTTCTTAAGAGAACGAACCGATGATATATTTTATACTTTGCCGGTTTGTCATTTGACATTTCATAGAAGGCCTAGGAAATGTGTGAAATGTTAATCTTTTCATACATTGTATCCAGTTTTCAGCATTCTATAAAATGCCTAGGTATTCTAAAGAATGCCGGATTTCATACACTGCCGGTAATACGTATAAAATTGAAAAAAACCTAAGGGACCGCGGTGGGCTAATGGTAAGGTCTCGACATCGCAGCCGGAGGGTTCCAGATTCGAAATCCTATTCCTTGGAAGAATCGTCGTGTAAGTGGGTCTGGTATTTAAATCTCTCGGGCTCAAATGTCCTCTCAATTGTGTTGTGCAGAATTTGAAGAATTGAGCGGGATCAGGTGACGCGTTCTCGTTATCTGACCATAGCAAAAAATCACGATGTCCATCCCAATGTAGCCCTCGTGTTGCTTCAGAACGGGACGTAAAATGTAACTAAACTCAAAGAAACTAATTTGATGCCATTTGTTTAAAAAAGGTTTATTTCAATTCTTTTAGAATAGCATAGTTTTTCGTGTTCAATATTCATTTGCTGTTACCTTCCACTTCATATTGTGAATCACCAATAGAATTATAAGAAAATTGAGTCGTTTATAGGCCAGTCAAAAGAATTGGATGAAGTAAAATAAAATTTTGACACATATCATAAATTCAAATTATCCGCGCTTTTAAGATTAATTCTTTCTGATATCACCTAATTTAGACGTTAAAAGAACTTCGATTTTATCATAACAAGTCGCGCGAATCCTCACTGTCCCTGAACCTCAATAAACTGTTGAATTAAAAAAAAATAATGGAAATTCCTATTTCGACTCGGAATTTTAATCTTCGTATTTTCTACGTTTGACACTTCCGTATAACACTCGTTGGCTTTGATCGTATTATTTCAGCTATATTCAGTGGTTTTCATCTAATTAAAATATCATCTGAAGAATTTATATTCATCTTTCATTATTTAAAGATGGTTAGTAGATTTCGGTTTAATGGCGCAAGATACGACTTGGCCATACTACGCAAGACATTTGGTGTGAAGGGAAACTATGTTAGTAGAAAAATAACCCATACAATATTAATACAGATAATAAAAAATTGCACATTTTAACAACAGGCGTGTGAAAACGTAAATGCAAGTTTAGAAGAGACATATGATAACGGAAGGTAGAAAATAAAAACAAGAGAATCATCGCTATGGCACCCCGGGGTCGCAACTCCCGTATCTACCAAAGACAGTCAACCCATGGGATAGCAGAAGATCCCTGGGTACCTCGGGGTTGGGACTCCAGTACTCACCTAAAGAAGGTGAGCCCTAAGGGCATTATGTAAAGAAATATGCTTCAACATTAAAATGAAGGGATTTATTTTATTTTCCATTGGATCCAACGCTTTAAATTGCATTTGCAAATCCAACTAACTTATTTCTTATTCATATATATCCACAATTTATACTCTATACACAAAATACTGCATATTAGCGTGTCTCTGAATCACATTCATATTTTTTTGTCTTCATAAAATAAACTTTCAGACATGAGATTATTATATAATTATCACATCTTGTTTCGGCTTCGAAGTCTGGGAGTTCCAGGTTCGAATCTCGATGGAACTGAAAGGTCAGCCGGGCATGTGGATCTGATGCTTATTAAATATTTCATCATGGGTCAAATATCCTTACGTTAGTGCCTTCAGAGAGGGGTGTCAGCTCAGATATCGTCCTCGCCACCAGAAACCGGTTCAAGATTATGAGATCCGTCCCAAAATAGCCAGCTTGTGGAGAAAAATCAGCAATTAATATGAATAAAATCCTTTTTTCAGGTATTTTGTTTCTAATTAATCAAAATTTGATTTCCTTATTAAGAAAATCACATGATTCGTAAAGCTGCCCCAAATCCATTTCAAAATATCTTCTTTTCCAATCGTATAAGGTTAGCAAATTTCTCTGCGAAACTAATTTTAGACCAATGCCAGTATAATTCTTTCAGATTACAGGGCGACCGTCAGAAGGAAATGAAATGAAACACAGAAGGAAATAGAAAGCAACTTGCAGTTCTCAAATATGAATTATTTTATTCTATGTTTGATTTCTTTATATTTCTGAGTGCTAAGTAAGACGAATTATTTTAAACTTTGAGTAACTTGGTTCGATTTAGGACCATTCATGCATTCAGAATTTTGTTTTTCATTTTCACATTTAAAATGGAAGAAAGTTTAAGGAGACCTAGATGTTTCAATTACGTCGAATCTTATGTTATAGACTTTTCTTGTTTCGTTAAAGACGCTTCGCAACAGGAAGAAAATATTGGCAGAACTAGATATTAATTACATCAGGCTGACTTAGGATTTATACAAGAACAGGAGGACACTCTTATAGATGTTCATGGAATAGATAGTCACGGTGAGTGAGATTACTCAAAAAATATATGCGATTCCAGATTATCATACCACTAGTAAATGAATTCTGACAGCCGAAATTTCAGTATCCATCAAGAATCACCATCTCTTCCTTCCACGTTTCATTCAAATCAAGAGAATGAATTTGTTCAGTTCAATCAAGGTTATCATAAAAATTTCCGATATACGCAGAAAAGCTCCGAAATGAATAATGAGTCGTTGTACAGACAAAATATTTCCCAGCCGGGAAGTTTTCAGCAGATACAAAACAATTGCGAAAATAACTTTGAAGTAACTTCAACAGAATCTGATGTTCTACAGCCAAAAGCGAAAAATCTTTCCAGTGTGTCTGAAGAACTCGGTAATTCTAGAAATCGGTTGCATAAAAATAGAAATTTCATTGATTGCGAGGTCTCCAATCGAAATCTCCGGAACACTCAACTTCAGGGAATTGCAATCACTCAAGATGCAATATCAGGCGAAAAACAACGGGCATACAATTCCGGAAATATCCATGAATGGCAGACGTCTTACCTGGATAATCCTGAAGCGTTGGAAATACAACCAAGCTTATAAATACCATCTTTCCCAGGACAAGATGTGTCTCGAGAGAAAATTTTCATTTCAGACCATCAGACTGAATTTGGACATCAAGAAAAAAATAATCGTGAAAAAACGTTTCAAATAGAACACCGTGGCAGATACTTATGCCCTGATTACACAGATATAAATAAATCCACATTTTCTAATCCGTTTTTAGCAAACGAAGTAGTTCTTCCTTTGAATCAATGATGTCTACAATAGAACATAGTTGTACTCCCTTCCCAACAATTACAATTCAATCGTATTATTTCCGAAGAACTCCATGAAACATTTAATGTTCAAGAAGGTCTAGAAAAACTTGCAGATCTAGAACAATCCAGAAATATTCAGGCCGTTTGTAACAATCAGGGCATTCAACAATCAATGACTTATACAGGTGGAAACTTATTTCTGAAAGAAAGCCTTGGTGATTATCCATACCTTGGAAATACAAATATAGAAATTTCAACACTTTCTAATCTATATATAGCAAATGAAAAAGCTCTCCCTCTGATTCAGCAGTGCCTGCAAGAGAATGAGCCTATCCATCCAACCCAAGTATATGAAGGCAATCGAATGATTTCTGAAGAACTTCCTGAGACATTTAGCATTCAGTCATGCCCCCTCAAGACTTCCCAATACAGGACATTCCTTATACATTCAGACGTTTTGGAACAAACAGGTATTTCAACAATAAAGGACTTTTAGAGGTGGAAAAAATTCAGTCTCTGGCCCGCGAAAAAATCCAAAGACAGATATGAATGACAATCCTCGCCAAGTAATTAAAACTACGTTAGACTTTCTCAAAAACATAGATTTAGGAATCGATTGTGATAATCTGTGGAACAAATCTTATAATTCTAGTGAAATAAACGCGCCAGTCTGCAAATCAGACCATCTGAATCAAGAAACATTCACCAAACCAACAGCGTCTGATTAGCATAACAGACATAAGTTGGATTTTTATCCTTCTTATGCAACAAGAAGTGGCGAGTTTCTGCTGTTGCCATCGCCTGCGACTACTCATCACAAAAATAGGGGAGATCATTCGAAAACTTTCGATTTTCGCTTTTGTGAGACACTCGACCCCCATCCCCTTTCCCAAGGTCACATTTCAGCTTTTATGGCCCAACACTCCAAATGGATTTCGTCCAGCTTTAGAAAGTATCTTCAATGACGAGTCGTATCCTTGTAATGGGGGGGGGGGGGCACGAGCCGCTGGTAATGAGACTATATTGCGTCCGGCAACAATGTCCGTGTTACTTGTCGTGGCGGTGGTCAGTCAGTATTACCCGAATGCTCAGCAAATAGGTGTTCCCGCCCATCTCACAATGCGCATTTTCGAGTTGAGTAAAATGAAAATTTTCATAACTGCGTCCATATAATCGATTATAATCACCGCCATTTTAAACACTCATCACCAATAAGAAGGTATTATTAATAAAAATGAAATGCAGAGGAATTGGGCTAATTCGAAATTTCAAAAATTCGATATTTCCAAAAATTCGGATTTCGAAAATTGGGTGAATAAATGAGTTCAGCAAAAGAAAATGACAATTGTTAAATAGAAAATGATAACGATGAGTTATTTTTAATATTTAACCACTTTAATAAAAATGCATAATTAATGAATTAAAGGTAAATATTTTTAATAAAATAGGCATTAATAACAATATGTTTATGATTTAAAAATTATTATTTCAATAAAGAAGTATGTGATTTTAATAAATAAGCAGTAAACATCGTTCGGTAGACAACGATTGACTTATCAGATTGAAGAAGGGAACAAGTGCAAAGAAATCGAATTGCACACAATGTGCACAAACCTTGTGTTATCTTATAAACGTTCATTGCTAGCTTTAAAAAAATTGAAATCATTAAGTTTAAGAATAGTTAAGTTAAAAATATCATTAATAAACTTTTTGGATGCTTTCTATTAAAACCACCGTTTTAATACTACAGTAAAACTGCAAAATATAAGAACAATTCATACCTAACGTGGTCAAAATTAATGTTGTTTTTTTATAAAATCAGCCATTTTCATTGTATATACATTGCTGAATACTTTAGTACCGTACAATGATACAATAGTAAAGTCCTGGACTGAATTAAGGGCCTTAATAAATGTTCCCATAATAAATTCGCATTATGCACGATATTTTAACGCTTTTTTAAAGCGAAATTCAATGCGACAGAGAAAAATATCGAATTTTATACGTCCTAATTAGCATAGTGGAACTGTAAATTAGGTGTTTCAAAATAATGATGTTGAAACAAAAACTGTTTGGAACTGTCTTGTACAGCTGAGATTTCGATTCAGAAAAGCAGATTTAGTATTCCATAGTTGAAAAGAAAACTGTCATGTAAATCCTTGAATAGAGAAGCAATAAAATTTCGTATTTTTGGCAATAATGGTAAACTGTTAATGGTTGTTATTCAACGAAAAAAGTCGAATCCATTCTGACACAGACAATAGAAAATTCGCAAAATAAGTGGCAAAAATAATTGAAATTTGGTCAATTGGAAATAATTATTCGAACTATTAACAAGGAGAAGAAAGGATTTTGGACATTCAGTTCGGGATGGAACTTGGTTTATTAATAGTATACATTTAGATTGATCATCCATTAAAATACTAAATAACAACGACCATCCAATTGGGAGAAAATGGCCCTGAAACTTTCAGCACAGCTTATATACCAATAAGTTGACAGCGTTATTGAAGCACGAATAGCGTGATCGATATAGTACTTTCGTGCAATTCTTTTGCCCTTTTGCTTTAATGATGTTATATAATAAGTATAATTACTAGTATCATTATATGTCATTAAAATTTTTGAAAGATTCCGTTTAAACAATTACACAATTTCCTTTCTAGTCTACGGAACTGGTTTTCGTCGAGAAAGTATGTATTTATAATTATTTAAGTCTTTAAAAATTAAATTATAACTGTAATTCTAAAATCATATAAATAAGAAGTTATTTTTCAATGAGATGATTAATATTTTAAATTAAATTTTATAAATTGTTAATATTATTAAAATTATTAATTTCAAAAATTATTTTAAAAAATAATTAATTATAAATACAAATTTAATGGTGCTAAATAATAACTAATTATAGTTGCTTTCACACAATAATTGTAATAGTGCTCTCATCGTAAAAAAATTTCATGAAGATTATTTTCCTTTGTAAATTTTTGAAATTTTTGGACATTTAATAATTTTAATTTACATACAAGAACATCTCATAGAAAAATTATAAATAAAAGATTATTGTGACATAATATATAATTAATAAATGATGTACGTTTATTTTAAAGATCTATTGGGAAAAAAAATTAAGATTTTGGACCGTTTATCTCTGTATTCAAAAGTTTAACGGATGCCCTCTCTTTTTCGGTCAAAACCGGTTCCGTAAAGATGATTTCTACTAGAACGGAAATTTTGTAATTAATTTAACGGAATCCTTCAAAATTTTTAATGACATATTATTATAATAGTAATTATACTTATTATTTTACATCATTAAAATTGTTTTTATGATTACTAAACTGTTCAAAAATTAAATTATGACAATGATTGTTATATCATATGAATGAAAAATTATTTAATGCTTAAAAATTATTAATATTTTAATAAAAGATGTTTATAAATTTTATTGAACTTAAATAATACTTTAAAAAATATTTTCAAAAAAGAAAACGGAGGCGGTATTAAACACTAGGCAAAAGGTTTGCATTACTAAAGTACTATACCGTACATGTTATTCGCGCTTCAACAACTGTCACAACTTACTGGTATATAAGCTATGCCGAAAATTTGAGGGCCATTTTCTCCCAATTGGCTGACCATTGCGCTTTGGCATTTTTATGGATGACTACCCTAAAGGCATGCTATTAATAAACCAAGTCCCATCCCAAACCGAAATTCCCTAGTCCTGCCCTCCCCTTGTGAATAAAATAAAATGTGTCCTTTATCTGTCCCTTTCCTTTTTGATGATCGATCTTCGAAACTCATCAACATAAATAAAAAAATAAGGTTAAATAAAAACGCAGATGCATTTCCTTTATCAGGCATTTTAATACACTTTTTGCCTTAAAAGCATTAGTATGTGATCTAAATCATCTGGCTCAAATAAAAATAATGATCGAAACTCCCCATAAACTTATCGATGATTATTTTCTCTTAAAATCTATTTTATTATTAGATTCCATTTTTCTTTTTTATTTTTTGTAATAATTCTTAGAATGCCAGTAAACTTACTTTGCACAATTATCGATATACTAAACTCCAACCGGATTTATAAACTTCATTTGTAAAATTTTTACTGAAATATATCAATCTGTTATGAATATTGCGTATTATGTCTCTTAAACAATTAATACAGAAAGTGTCACTGTTTAAAATTTTAAAATTGTGATTTCAGAAGACTGAAAATTATAAATTAAATGAAACTGAACTTGAATCGAATAGGCGTTAAA
>BGPR01012515.1:26976-44306 GCA_013235015.1 Araneus ventricosus | reverse complement strand
GACTATAACTACTTTAATATTCATAACTAACATTAAATTCATTTTCAGATTTCAGCAATCTCTGACTGAAATCTATTATTGTGGATACGTGTTTCACAAGAACTTACCAACGTCGGCCACCAGGCTTCCCGGCTCCAGCTCGAGCAGGAACTGCTTGACCCTTGGCCACGGCCTGTACCTGGTGTCGGTGAAGTGAGGGGCGATCTGGTCGTACACATCGTGGACGTACGCCTTTTCCAAGGCCAGAGACCTGGCCTGTCGCTCTTCGTGGTTGTCCCCCGCCATTGTGCTCTGCGTCATCCCGAGACTGTGGGAAGAAAACAATACACATTGAATTAAATTGTGAACTCAGGCTGATAAAGTCTCTTCAGATTACTTGAAGACAAAATAGCGCACTGTTTTAAGAGATTTAAAGTGAATTCAATGCCGAACAGCTCCTTCTGGATATGTTCGAACATAACTCGTAGAATCATAGATCATCAACATTATAAAATCAATTCCAATTACCAATTTATTACCCTATAATGTTCGATTGTGCCAGTATATTTTTGTGGTATCCATTTCAAACCTGTTATTCGTTTTAATCTACACATTTATTTTTTGCACTTACCAATCTACAACTACATTTTTTCACCTACCAACCTAAGCATAAATTTTACAATAATTTAATAAGGCAAATAAACTTAAATGGGGTAGTTCGACTTTCTATGGGGTTTGAAGTTTTGAAACCGCGTTCTTTTACGAATAAGCTGGTAGCTTCGAAAGGTATATTGCGTCATTTACAGGGAACTTTATCAGCGTTCATAAATTAAATTCTACAATCCCTGTTTACTTCAAAATAAAAACAATTCATAATTTTGTACACATTCATTAAACACGTTCATTTTTATAAAAATTGATTTTTGGTATTCGATTTTTTCACTCACTGCCTGATCTGCTAGAGTTTTAAAATTTTGCACACTTATGTATTCTCGACGATAGTGCCCTAATTTAATATTTTCGGAACTTAATCAGTTAATCGATTCACTTAATTAAATTTGAACTGCATACGATTGGCGTTACCTGGTCAAGAATTTGAGGAAAATCGATTTCAAGATTCCGTAATAATTATAATTATAAACAATAAATTACAGACTAAAATGCAAATATAATTAAAATTAAGAAATTCTACTTTTTAGTAAACTAAAGACCGTGTGTTTTTAGAATCTGTTTTTATTTTACCTATTTGATTTTTGCGAATGTGTGAATAACGTTTGGTCTTAAGCACATGCAGGGTGACAGTCATTGAGCTATATGAAAAAAAAAACCTTGATAACTTTTGAACCGTTGGCGAGATTCAGTTAAAACTTGGCGGTTGAATGCCATGTTGGGATTGTTTTTGAGCATGCGCACTCTTATTGCTGTTGTTCATTTTTCGTTGAAAATGTCGAAATACAGCGTTTCTGAGCGTATATCGATGGACAAGGCCTACTATTCGAGCAGTAACAGCCCGATTGCGGCTCAAAGGAAATTTGCGACCGAGTACAAGCTGAAGACAACCGGTCCAAGTGTTATAACAATCAAAAATGTGATTGAAAAGGTCTAAAAAACTGGTAGTGTCGATGTCTCGACACTTCAGCGATTCTTTGCAGAATTTTGCTCTTCGTCTGCGACAAGTCATAGCCATTCATATCGAACATGTCATAAACTAAATCTGAATATCTGTAGTTACTTTTAAAATTTGAATAAAATTTTTGAACTCAGTAGTTTTTGAAAATTTTATTTTTTTTATTTCATATAGCTCAATAATTGTCACCCTGTAGCAGACCGCTTCATTCATTATTCGAAAGAGCTAAAATGAAAGTAACTTCTATATCATCCACAATTCAGAACTTCTTTTCAAATTAGGCCTCAAAAGATAGCAAATACATACTTGAAACAAAAAATACAATAAATAAGGGTTAAAAATTCAGTAGTAGTACCATACAATTATTACCGATATAACATTGGTACTAGTTTGAAACGTCTGTGCTCCACCAGCGTTATGTACAAATTGTTTCCAGCGATCGTTCAATAACGAATACCATGAAGTGGCTCTTTCCAGAACTCTTTGAAAGTCGCCTTGGAACCCAGGGTCATAATCAAGCGGAACATTCACCGATGTTCAATTCCACGATTTTTGGGACACGGGAAGGGTAAACCTTTCGTCAATTTGAGAAACCGATGAAAATTGGCGCAGATGGACTGCACTGATAGAATTTCGAATAGTTTGAAATCAAATTGGAATGGACGGATGACCTTTGACACCTCGCTGCGAGGGCAGCGGGAAAACAAAACCACTGCCGAGATTGGGACCCCGCGAAGAAGCTAACTCAAGTTGAAAGTAAACGCGGAAATCCCCCATGTGGGAGGAGGAACAGTGTGAGTGAGAATATTGTTTAGCAACGGATTTGGAAACCCCTGCGATTTTGCGTATGCGCCGGGAGGAGTTATTTTCATCAAAATAGGGGAGAAATGAAGAATGGAAGGGTGATTTTTACATTTTATTGAGCGTGATCTAACAAAGAACTCCGGAAATGCGCTCATATGACTCATTGCCTGACACCCCTTTCCGGTGTAAAATCGTCCAAAATTGGTAGTCTCGGAATCCGTTTCTGAACAGTAAGTCCGGGACTTTGAACCTTCTCAAACAAGGTGTATCAAAGCAAACTTTGAAACATCCGTGAATGACTTGCCTAAATACAGTCGGACCTCTATTTAACGGACCTCTATTTTGCGAATTTCGCTCTTTTACGAACTTTTTCTTGGAACCAAGAACATTTTGCGATTTCTTCGTAAAATAACCTCCAAGTAGCGAAGTGCATTCTCTATTTAACGAACCTTTTCTTGTGATCCAATTTTTTTTTCTCCCTATTTCTTAAAATATTTCTGAACATTTCAAACTTATTCTTTCTTTTAACACATTTTATGGTGATCAATGACCTTGAAGCGGGAAAATGTCAAAGCGAAAGCGCTTGAGCATCAAAGAAAAAAATTTAATTCTTCATGAGGTGGATAAAGGCGTGTAAAAAAGGATATTGCTTTAAAATTTGGTATTTCTCCAAATAGCTTATCAACCATAATAAAAAAAATCGTGATAAGATACAAAATTATGATTCATCGAATTCTTGTTCAAAACGTTCAAAAGCATGTGTCTATGAAGCTGTGGATGAGGCAGTTTTGAAGTGGACAGCGTGAAGAATAAAAACAATACAGCAATGGATTGCGATGAAGAAGAAGATGATGAAGATGGAAATGATCATAATGCAGAGATCAACAAACCTTCGTATGATGAAATGCTAAAATTCCTTAATTTTAATATAAAATAATTTTTTTAATTGAAAATACAGTGTATTCCCGGACAATGTTTTGTTTTATTCTTGTTTTCCTTGCAGATTTCTTTTTGATGGGTAAAATATATAAAACAAATAGATATTAATTTACAAAATAAAGGTGTGATTAATTACTTTTTAAATAATATTTAGTGTTTATGAATTTAAAATCTGTTCTGTGTAGTTTAAAATATTTTAAAAGGTGAATCTCGATTTAACGAATTTTTCATATAACGAACTTTTTTTGGGGATTTAGAGACCTCATTAAATAGAGGTCCGACTGTATTTCGATTGGAATTAGTGGAATACAAACCAGTTGTTGGGACAAATGGAATGGAATGGAGTACTGGTGAATGCCCAGCTTCACAAGGATTTAACTTCGGGGAGTATGGAGAATGGTAAAGCAACTCTCACCCCAACGACTTATCAATCGAGGGTTCATATCGAACTATTCCAGATTCTTAAAGCGACAGACCGCTTCAATCGAATTATCTAAAGCATTGGCACTGCTTCAGGTATTCTGACTTCCACATCGCAGGAAACAACGCTGGTGACGACATCGAATATCTACAAACGTTTCAAGTTGGTACTCATGTTGTATCAGGCATAATTATAGGGTTTCCACTATTAAATTTACAATTTCGCTGGCCCATTTTGTAGGATGTGTGATCGGAGTAATTAATTCCCCGTTTTCTGCTTCCCGATCACAATATTTAATAACATTGTATGAAATCTTCTTACTAGTTCTTGCTGAAAGCTTTATTACCATTTAAAATAGTCATGCGAACAATTAATCCACAAGTTTCAAATTAAAATAAAACAGTACGATTCAAAACGAAAATGAATATTCACATCGGAAAAGACTAACGTGAAAAAATGCACCTAACCATACGGGAAGAATCACGACCTAACAAGGAACTTCAGAAAAGCGATCGTGTTATTCGCAGGCTGTCTCCCTTTCCGTTGTAAAATCGTTCAAAAGTGCTAGTCGCGTCTTTTTTTGAAACGAACAGTAATATTAGAACACTATTTCGAAAATAATTTTCCTGGGCAGACAAAAGGAAATGAAATACCATTACTAATATAATTGCCCAGATCTGTCTCTCGGTAACGCTTTGACGACACCAACAATAAAACTCGCGCCTTAGCACTGCGAGACGTTAAACAGCATTATTTCATTGTTAGAGAACCTAAATTTCAGTAATTTTAAATTTAAAAGCGTAATTGTCGTTCTAATTTCAAATTTAATAGCTTTAAAATAGTGAAATAAAATTTGCTATCGATTGATATAAAATTTATCTCGCTATGATCAATAGTTCCCGAGAAATGTTAAATTATATTAATCATATATTTCAAATTAATTTGCGTTGTTTAATAGAAAGTAATAAATTACGTCAGTGGTATATCATGCGCGTGATATAGTTTGGACGCCACGATGCATCTGTTTATTTATTGCAATCGTGATGATATAATTTAATAATATTTTTGGCAACGTTTGACAAGCAGAGAAGTGCTTTGTTTTGATTAGAATTGTTACGCGTCAAATTTGACGGGAAATCTCTCGAATGAAGAGGCAATTTGCACCCGTCATACCATGACGGGAGATTTTCTAGTGAATAAAGAATTGCTCATTTTTGGAGAATGTATAGGTGCGACTCTGACGGCATCTTTAATGAATAGATGGGCTTATGAAAACTCTTCCCAGTGAAAGAATTAGCGTCATAGAATTCATGAAGCATTATAAAAGTTGTGTTCTATAAACAGTCCGTCTAATCAATGCCTGCACTGAAAAAAAATTCTGGTCAAAACTACCAGAATATGGTAAAATCTACCGTATTCTCTGGCTCATATGGAACACCATAAAGTACGGTATTTTTTACCGCAGCAGTTTAGTAATGACTTTATGGTAAAATAACCAGAAAATATCGTTTATTTACCACGCTGTTTGATATGGAATTTGGTATTATTACCTTACACAAAGGTAATACTACCAAATAAGGTGGTAATTTAGACCATTTAATTTGATAAATTTACCAGAATAACTCTGGTTCTATTACCAATAAGATGGTAATTTAGACCATTTAATTTGATAAATTTACCAGAATAACTCTGGTTCTATTACAAATTATCTGGTAAAATTTGAGATACGGTACGTCCGTTTATAATGCCAATCGCATTAATATTTATTTATTTTTGCTTTTTGACCTGTAAAATTTTACTCAATTCTCAACATTACTACGATTTTTAAAAAAGCAGAATGTTTATAAATATACAAATGCCTGAGGCAGAGTGAAAAATGAATTATAAAAATAAATGCAAAAACTCATTGACTCATTTTTTATAAATTGCTAAATTTATTAAGTAATGTTATAATTACTAAAATTTATCATTTCTTGGTAATTTAATTTTCTTTATTAATATACATAATATGCAGTGAATTTATTTTAAGTATTTAAGAAAACAAAAGCACATATTTCAAATCTAACTTCAATTTATTGGACAGTGTTGAGATCTTGCTTTTATACTTTCTCAACAGGAAGCAACTTCATTACGTAGGAAGTGATGTAATCTCCAGAAAGTTCATGAAGCCAGTAGAAATAGTTTGAAAGTTCGAGGTCCTTCTAGAAAATTCTTTTTGTCGGATACTTCGCCGCCAAGTTACCCAAATGGTCGCCAAACATATCGCCAAGATTATCAACTTAAGGAAACAACTTTATAGCTTTTGTTGGCCTCCACTTCTGTGATTGCTTTACAATTTATTTGTAGAACAATTCCTACAAATAAGTTGGCGTAGACTGTTGATAAGTCTTCATCTAAAAAATGTAAAGCAATTCTATTAACATTTTGAATGATTCTTATAGTAAGGCAAAAACAGTTCTTAATATGTTAAGATCTCGCAGACTGAGTCAAAACTGAAAGGATCGCCTTAAACTTACTTTTTTTTTACAAAATCTAAAACATTGAACAATCCTTTTAGTAAATGTAATGATTTATAATTAAAAATAAAGGATCATAAAAAAATGAATTGGGATTAATTATCGATCACTTAAAAAGTAGTACTCTCATTTCTTATGTTGATTGCTCTTGACTTCATCATACAAAAATTTCAGCAAAGAAATGATAAAACAAAAATGGAAGCATTTTAAGGAAAGCTTAACCTCTACTAAATAGCAATCTGAAAAAGCACTGCGCACGTAAGCTTTCCCTTTCCTTTACCTCTTATAAAATAGCAAGATTACTCAATTTATTAAACTTCAATAAAGTGGCTAATACCTCTATTAAAAAGTGTTGGTACATTTACGTTTAAACTAAGTGGTTCTGTTATCTAATAGTTCACTTTCAATAAAAAATAATAAATGAATGATTTCACACACAAATTTTAATTTTTAAATCATTAATGTAACATGGTGAACACTAATAGCTGGCTGCTGCTGCATAAATGCTAATAAGCTAAATAATTTTGCTACCACCTTGATATTTCAAGCATATTTAAAACGGCATTCATATGTCTTGGTCGGGGCAAAGGGGTTTAATTAAACATTATACAAATTGGAACAAAATTTCAACATAAAATACACAATTTTTTATATTATTAAATTCAGCAGTTTTTTACCCTTTTCATCAAGATTTATGTTCTTTTCTCGCATTAGACCTCTAAAGGTAGAATCTTGCTTCACTTTTTCTTTTCTTTGAGCTATGTCCATTTTCTTCATACAGTTATCAGCAGCTAAAAATAAATTAACGACCTATTTTTTACTCAAGTCCATGTTTTTGATAACCAAAATCCAATTGAAAGCAAATATATGAAATTTTGCATATATTTGGAAAACTAGTTTTTTCTTACCGATAACCAAATAATTCTGATTCGGATATATATGTTATGTCCAGAATAAAAGTAACTAGAATTTCTTACGAGGTTTTAATTTAATGTAATAAGGAAACTATTTCCTTATTTTAGAAATTTTATTTAAATTAATTAATCAGTTAAGTAAAAAATAATAACGTCTCCTGGATTAGAAACTTATAATTGTATCAATTTTAAAAATTAGTTCTAAAAACTTTTAACATTATAACATTCTCATAAAAAATGAAAACATTAAGTAAAAGCTAAACGATAAAAAATTATGTACTAATATAACATTATTTTAGCAACCTGAAATATTTTTAAAAAAAATTAATATAGAACGTTTTACGAGCAAAAAAAAATCAAAAATTGTTAGATCAAGAGTATCACAAAATTATGCCTTCGTTTCAAAATGCTTAAAAGGCAAGAAAAAATTGCCATCAAAAGACGGGTTAAAATTATTGCCGATCTGATTCGGTCAAGAGAAAAAAAAATGTCACCCTCCGAGGAAGGCCTCCATATTCTCTTTGCTCCCGTTCTCACCTCCAACTGACAAAAACATGTCAACAAACCGCCACTACAGTTGCGTATAAAAAAAACCGCTTTATTTGCATTCGAAGTATTGCCAACCGCAGATGACTAAACGCGCACCGATCCGGTTCGAATCATTTGAGAGTTCGAATCAACCTAAGATCACGGTATGGAATTGAAAAAATACCCAGGGACTCTACTATCCCCGGATCCGAAAATAAATTTATTGCTAATTTTTTACTAAATGTCTAACAAGACAAAAACAAAAAAGATTTATAAATATTCCACCCATCCATATTCTTCATAAAAAATATATAATTTCAGATATGACAGTTTTAACCACTTAACTGAATAGTTTTCTTTGCTATCTAATAAGGTGACCCCTCCTGTTTTGGAAAGGGGCTGTCGTTTTCATTCATCTAAGAAGGCATAGGATACTTAAGATGTTTATGGATCCTACATATTTTTTGTGTCAAATTATAAAGCTAATTAATGATTCAATTTTAGTTTATAAGACTAAAATTTCGATAATTCGATGCACGAGTATTCTCGGCTGTTAAGTTAAGGGGTTAAGAAGCACAGTATAAATAATAGAAAGATATTCAAGTTATGAAGGAAAAAAAAACGTAATAAGAACATTCTTTCAATTTGTTCTTATGATCACTTGATTTTGATAATTTTCATATTATTTATGAAAGAAGTTTCCAAATAAATTACAGGAAATAACAAATTATTTAATTTTTGCTTTTACCATTATCTGATGTAACAAAAAACTATTGCAAATTGAATAATTTTGACGCATTCCTTTTTACCATACAGATGGAAATAAAATTTAACATTTCTTCATACGTCTGTAGTAATTGTTTAATAACCCAGTATTCATGATCTTAATTTTTAAAAAAAGTAAAATTTCATTTTAGGAAACGGTAGCGAAACGAACTTTAAACGTAATTCACTTATGAGGAAAAGGTATTTAAAAATAAACGGCAATTAAATATTAAATTATTGGCAGAACATCGATGAAGTATACATTAAATATATTAAGGAAGTGAACAATATATTCTCATTTTTTTCATATCGTAAAAACAAAGTGATGAGCTAAGAAATTTGCTAATTATTTAAAGATTTTTACCTTTAATTTATACATTCAATGGGGTCGAAGGCCACCGACTCGGCATAAACAAAAAAAAAATCGACAAAAATCGTTTAATATGATTGATTTGAAAAGAATAAATTATTCTTGTATTCATTAATTATTCAAATAAAGTATTCTTGTGAACATATATATGCATATATTTACCTTATTTTTTCTTCGACATTCAATTTACCCAGCTGTCAAATTTTTAACTTTCAATAAATGAGAAATTTTATTTAAATATATACTCACAAATCATATATACTTAATTCAACATTACCGAAAAATCAATTCAAAATAAAATTTAGTTCTTACCAGTAAACTCCTGTTACCAGTTCTTCAAATCCCCATTCCTTTAGCTTTTCTTTAATGTCTATTTTCAATGGGTATGTAAATATCCAGATCAGCTCTAACGCGAGAATGTCCGTCATGCTAAACATGGCCGAGCGATCAGAGAAAGATTTTTCGTTTAGCGTTCCTTCATTTCCAAACTGAAACTTTTAGTAAATTGCACTACGCACTTAACAGATACATAAAACAGACACCGCTATGAGTTAATCCGTGAGGGTATAGAATGTTTTCACACTTCAACACTTCATTAATGTCCCTCTTTTCTCTGATATATTGGTATACTTGAGGAGGAACGTTATCTACTTCAATCCAACAAAGTGCCGCCATATTTGAGATTTACCATACGGCATGGTAAAAGAAATAAATGCACTGTTACCATTGTATTTGGTAGATGTCAGAGAGGTCAGCATAGTCAAATCACCAAACATATGGTAAAATGAACGATACTTTCTGAAGAATAATCTGGTAATTGTATCGTGATTCTCGTAAAAAAAACGAAGTGTATGGTATGAAAACCGTTTTTCCTTGTAAATTAACTTTTCAGCGTTGTAATTTTACTAAACAGGTGGGTAAAAAGAGCCATAATTTCGAAAACTAGAAATTCTTGTAAACCGTTACCAGAACGAACAGTAAGATTATTAAACAAATGATTTAAATACCGTAAATTTTGTTGATTATCACCAGAATTCTGTTTTTATTACCAGAAATACCATTACCATACAAATATGGTTTTTTTGCCAGAATTTTTTTCTCAGTGTGAGACAGAATGAAATCTGAACTTCGATTTATTTGCTTTAAAAGAGCATACTTATATTTTAAAGAATAATTGCAAAAAAAGTGTTAGTATAAATAAATAATTGAAAGAATGTTCCATTCTTCTTTAAAATTCAACAATTAAAATATTTCCCTGATAACAACTTTCGGCATTAGCGAATCCACATCTGTTTGATGGTTCCTGTGTCCCAAAACTTAACGTTTGCCGTAATGGCATCAGGCAAGGGGGAATGGGGCGGCGTTCTGTCCCAAAACTTTAGTTGCCAAAATACAACAGTACAAGGACATCAATGCCGTGAAAATAAGTCGTATACCCTTGTGTCTGTTAAAACTCCCGGGGTCTATTTGACGCAGAACAGCAGCATCACAAAAGTTAAATTCAACAACAGAAAACGCCAGTAAATCGAAGGAATTAGTTTAGGAATAAGATTTAAAAGGCTATAATGTTTGTGGAGATATCATCAGAATAATTAAAAACAGCCCACGGTTTCATGAGATTTATAAAAGGGAGGTTCATTTTAAATGTGCATTGTGAAATACAAACACGTATAAAAATCGACACAGGCATCTTTCTGGAGACAAATGGGGGTTTTCTACCACATCAGATGACTTCTCTTATTCTAGCGAAACTCGGACAATATTTTACGCCACAGTTACTGAAGCTAACAGGACATTCATATGTCAAGACGGGCATCCGCAACCCAGGATTTATGGTAATAGTAGAATACTACTCCCCAAAGTGTATTTAATTGTTCGCAGAGTGGAGTAAAAGGCGAGAGTTAACATGAAATATTACTGGGGAAATATTTTAGAGACAATGCACTGGAAGATAATTGTACTTTATGTGGTCAGAAGAGCAACAAAGTGTCCGTTCGGCAAAAACAAAGGTTGAAACACCCGGGTGCAATTAATAACGAGTTACTACATCTAACAAATAACATTTTGACCTTCAGACAATGTACTTTGGTGATATTCCATTCTGATCACACTAAGAATCCTTTATGGATTCTCTGGCATTAGATGTTTCGCAAAACGCCTTCCAAACTAACGTCTCAGAATTATTTCGGAATAGAATTGCAATCTCTCTTTTCTTTTCTCCATAGCCTTACATTTCAGTGAAAGTAATACTGTCGGATTACTGTCAGTTACTAAAGGGGAAATAAACGGAACATGATCAATGTAGAAAGGAATCAGATGCGGTAGTAAGCATATAAAGTGTACCAGATCCATATTACTGATCCTCAATACGTGTTCTGTAAGTTACTTACCTTACTGTTATTGGCGCCATAGTAAGATGCTCACATATGCTTATCCAAATGAACATGAAAATTAAAAAGAGTACATGGAAGTAGTTGTGCATTAGGGAAACAGCCAATACTTTATGGATTTAGGGTTCACTTCTGAAAATTCTACTTAAATGTGGGTTATTTACAATGCAGAATTGAACTAACTGCAATTACACAGCAATTGCACAATACCTACGCCAAATAATTAATTTTGGAAAATGGAAGCACTAGAATTTCACCTGCAATGCTTTGCGAAAACGGCTATACGTCAAAACGTGAATTTTGAAGTCTCCTTCCCCCCACTGTACAATTGTTCCCATTTGATCTTACGATTCTTATTCATATGCTATTACCCTACTGATGGGGGCACCACGAAATGTGGATGAGTTGCTCAGGTTTCATATGAAGGAACTCGCCCCATAGGGTTACAATAATGGTGGGGATCTCAGTCCCTCCACCAGTGATAATACGTACCTCCTACGGGAGAGGTAGGGCCGTGAGGCTGTGTTGGCCGCTAGGACCCGACCTCAGTACTCGTTTCTATTGCAACGGCCATCATTCAGATTTCCCGTATGCCTAGGCAGGTCGGGGTGACTGTAGACTTATGGTTATGGTATTCATATGCTAAACCAATGACGGAATATTTCAAAGTCTAACAGAATATATGATGTTACGATAATGCGCAAGAAATATAAGAAGACAGAATACTGAAATTAATTGGAACGTCTAGGGTGGATTTTTCAGAAAACGTAATCTTGTGAAAGGAAACATATAAATACCAACCTGATAGGATTAGTGTCAAAAGATTCCAGATATTACTGTGAATAGAAAGACGGCGCATTAAAGCAAACTTCTGCTCTTAAGTTATTATTCTTCATCTGATATATTTTAATGAATTAATTCTAATTTATTAAACCTGTATAGGCTTAGATAGCATCTCAGGGTAAATGTTCTAAAGATATGATAGAATAAGTTTATTTATAATTAGCCGCCTTCGCTGACCAGCTTTATCGCCGGAAATAAAATTTCAACTGAATCTCTTATGCATAAATTTATATTCATGATTCCCTTAACAAAGTAGTTTTAAACTTCAAATTTCTATGGACATTTAACCCGCGTTCTTTTCGTAGCCTTGCAATTGTTCTGTTCCTTGTCTATATTAACGTAAAATACGCATTTGATTTCAACATTAAATTGGCGCGACACATTGTACTTCCAGCAGCATGCTAATTGGCTTAAAACACGCCGATGAAAATAATTAAAACATAACAAAGACAATCTTTCAGTTTGCTGGCTTATTTCCTTTACCATCAGTCTAATAAAGCCATTCAATATCTCCAAAATCTTAATAAAATAGCAGGTAAGTCTTGGGGTATTTCCATGAAAAGCAGACGCATCTTGTACAAACCTGTTTTCGAAAGAATGCTCGCACATGGCTCATCAGTTTGGTGTCTTCACCCAACTCTGAGCAAGGTAAGGAATCTATCAACTATTCAAACAAGCTTCCTTCTTAATATTTCAAGTGCCTGCAGTACGACAGCCACAGCAACTTTGCAAGTTATACTTGGAATAGCCCGTTACGTCTTCAATTACAGCAAGAACGTAGATTCATCAATATTTGCAGACTTATTCAACCTTTATCAATAGAAGATTTCCCACATCCAGATCAAATTGAAGTTAAAGTTTCTGATTGGGCATTTCATTCATCGAAACATCTTAAAAAGCCTCAAATTTCGTTGGAAGGTGGAGTAAATAGCAACAATGTTATTTACATTTATTCTGATGGCTCAAAAACTGAATTTGGAGTTGGCTGTGTTTTCTGCGTCTTAGAAGGTCAAAATATCACCCACAGTTGGTCACCAAGATTGACGAATAAAAATACTGTGTTTCAAGCAGAATTAATCGCATTAAGAGAATCAGTTAAATTTGCAAAGAAATTTAAATACAGAACAAATCATAAAAATTCACGTGGACAACAAAGCAATCAGACAAGCCGTATCCAATCTTAAAACGCCAAATGAAATAGCCCTAGAAATATCAAAAATTCTTCTAGATCATTCCAACATAGAAATTACCTGGATAAGGGCGCATGTTGGTTATAAAGGTAATGAGGTAGTCGATAATTTGGCCAAACAAGCAACAGAAAATGGCATTCCATATAAAAATATTCAACTCCCAAGATGTTTCATTGAAGGATCTGTAGTATTGTCTGCTACAAGAAATGTTCTTTTTTCCTTTTTCGCTTCCTTGGTGCAAGATTGTCGAGTGCCTACGTGCAGGAGGACAGTTAAAAGGTCAGTTTCTCCCCTCATTACGAGCGGGGGAGGCTATAAGGTCACTCTAAAATAGCGCCTGACAACAAGTGTGTCCAATCAGGCGTTGTTTTTTTTGTGACGCAAGGCCATGATGTGAAGAGGGGTTAGATCCCTTCACTTGAAAAAAGATTATTCGAGAATCGAGACGCGGTGCTGGATGATCGGAAGAAAGAAAAAAGATGGTGCATATACTTCGTTCCGGTGTGGACGGTTCGAATTGTGTTCTTTTTGCTCAGTTTTTTTGCACGAAAAAGAGTCTATAAATGCTCATTCATGTAAAGTTCCCCCGTCTGGATTGTAGAATAAGGAGCGGAAGAGGAATCCGACCATTTTGGAGATAGCAGGGACCGAATAGATAAGACCTTTTCCTTTATCAATATATTTTTTACGTATTTCATGGCGGACAACAATTTTTGCATCCAATTCTTAACCCCTTTCCATAAAAAAAAAGAGAGGAAACTTTAGGACTATATTAAAAAGATTTCTCGGACTTTTTGAGTTTCTAGGTTAATACAATATGTGTTTTTTTTCGCGAATGTTGATCAACATTATTAGTTTAAGAAAAGGGGGCCCCTGATAATATGTAGTCTAGATATATAAATTAATGTCAATTATTGTCTTTGTGTATCAATATAAATAAATCTTTTAGTTCCTTTTTTTTCAGGAGTAATTTTTTTTGCATTCATGTCTGACATTGTTAACTCTTCCTTTTTTCATATTTATGCATATCTTTCCTTTGTTTTTATTTTTAGTAAAAAAGATATTAATATATATATATACGAACGAATTAATTCAACAAATGCATTTTTAATCTAATGAACTGCGGTTTTATATATTTAAGTGTTTATATATTATATTATATAATATCAAGTTAACAATTTATGTGTTTAAATATCAAGTTAACAATTTATATGTTTAAGTATACAATTCATCAAGTAAACCACATAACAGGATCCTTAGAATCTCTTGTGCTTGAAAAATGGCAAAATGAATGGACTGAATGTGTCACTGGAAGAGATATTTATAATCTAATTCAAAGAGTCAAAATGCGTATGGAACCATGGAGAAGAGAGGAAATAATCTTCTTTACTGGACACGGCCCGTTTCCTACTTATCTACACAGATTTAATTTAATAACTTCAGAGTATTGTAGCTGTGGAGGCATAGGAAGTAAGTTACAATACGCAATTGAAAGTCCATTAACAGAATCTTGGCATCTAAGGAAACCTGAGTCCCATTCTATTCATGTTTGGTTGCGCCAAGTTGTTGGTAATCAATAGTCAAGAAATAAAATTTACAATATTGTTAGGTTTATGCTTGCCAGCAGTCGGCTCTTCAGTCCAGATCCTTAAAAATCAGATCTGCCAACTGCTCTCTCCAACATCATTCTTTCATTGAGTACGAAGTTCAGTAATAAAAAAAACCCGCCAAGAAAGTCTTTCTAGGGATACCATGGACTCTTCTACTTATAGAGACTCTTCTAGCGATACTATGGATACTTCTGCTATTACTTAAGTTTCCTTGTTTTAGTTATTTAATTTATTTCAATTTTTTTCTTTTTCTTTAGGATGGTAAATTGCTTTTTTTAAAATTTTTTTCTGGTTTGCTTCCACTTCATGTCCATTTAAGCTCATTACAAAGAATCATTATGATTCTAGATACGGGGACATGAAGTTGTGTTATATATATACTAATTATCTTGAGGACTTGGCTTAAAACATGTTGATAAAAAGAATTAAAACATAGAAACGATAATCTTTAAGTTTTCTGTATTATTTAATTATATACTTACTATCTTGAGGAAATTGATATCATTGAAAAGATAATTTTAAAAATTTTCTGATGGTGTAAAAATAATTTTTGTGCTGTAATAATTTCGGAAGTTATTAAGGAAAAACGCCCAAATTTAACTTAATTTTTAATTAATTAAAGTTTTAAAAAAGGGCTCCGAGGTGCACATTCCCACCCTTCAAAGTATGCTTGCCAAATTGTGTCAAATCTCGATGCTCTAGGTCTAGCTGTCGGCCCTATAGAGGACCAACACGCAGACATGCACACATTCTCCTTTATTATTAGTAGAGATAGATAAAAGTATAATGTAACTAAATGGGGAATTAAAGTTTTTTTATTAAGGAACTAATTTCTTAAATACGTTTTGAAAACATATACAAGGTTGTTTGAATCGGAGAGTGTGTAGTGACAATTCAGAACTGAGAATAAGATCAGTAAACAGAGAAGAAAATATCGGATTTGAAAATTAAATCAGAATACAGAGCAAAAATAAATTCAAATCTTGGAATCAGATCAAATACAGAAGAAAAATTTAGATCTGAAAATCAGATCAGAACACAGAGGGAGCTGAGGGGAGGGAAACCAATGATCAGAAGAACGCTAGATTTCATTGGCATGCGTTTCAGGACATACGAAACAAACGACGCGAAAAAAATAATAATTAAGGAAAAAATATGCACCTGCTAAAAATTACCACTTCTTACCTTAAATTTCTTTGGATTTATTTACCTCACACGCATTAATAAAATTGACATTTGGGTGTTTATGTTAATTGTTACAAGGCATGTCCGGAAAGTAAGTACCGTTTTGGAAAAACTCGCATAAAAAAATGTTTTTTCAAAACAAAATTTATTTTTACATGAAAGAGCATTTCGTAAACTATTTTTCTACATAGTTACTACTATTGTTCAGACATCTGTCATAGCGAGAAACCAACTTGTCTATACGCTCTTCAAAGAAAGATGCCGCCAGTGAAGACAGCCACTGCTGAACACCGTTTTTTGCGTCGTCATCGCTGTCAAAGCGCCTACCTCTAAAATCACGCTTCAAGTTCAAGAACAAACCCAAGTTTCATCACCGGTCACAATTTTTTTTAGGAATTCATTGCCCTCTTCACTGCATCGGGTACGAAATTTCAAAGCACTGTCAAGTCATTTCGTTTTGTGGACATCTGTAAGCACTTTCGGAAGCCAACGGGAACACAATTTGCGATAATTTAAGCGACTTGTGACAATCTCATGCAAAACAGTTTTTGAAATTTGTGGAAACTCATCAAAAAGCATTCTTATTGTGAACCGTCTGTTTTCACGAATTTTCTCATTCACTTTTGCAACCAAACCATCATTGACAACAGAAGGTCGCCCACTCCGTGCTCGTCATGAACATTGGTGCGTCCATCATTAAATTGTCGAACCCACTGTCTAACCATTCCATCAGTCATTACATTTTCACCATAAATCTCTACAAGTTGACGATGAATACAAGTTGACGATGAATTTCAGCTGACTTAACTTTCTTTGCGTTCAAAAACCGTAATACAGAACGCACTTCACAGTCGGCGGGATCGGCAATCGTCTTAAACATTTTGAACGCTCACTAACACATGTAAAAACAACACAATCCGGCTGCAATGGCGTCAGTGGACAGACAATGAATCAGAGACACGTGTGCACATGCGCGGAACTGCGACACTAGCGCTGCGGTGGCGGTAGAACGAAACGGTTCTTACTTTCCGGACACGCCTCGTAGTATTCTGATTAATAAATGGAAAGAACTTGAATGGATGCCGCGTAACGAATGGTGCTCACATTGAACACTTTTAGGAAAAACTGGTTGAACTATTCTTTAATTTCATATATCATTTATTATCATAAGTCAAAATTAATAAGTATTGAATAGCTTTAAACGCCCGATATTCATTTTGAAATAGACGGTATTTTATTTATTAGTTAG
>BGPR01012515.1:0-21584 GCA_013235015.1 Araneus ventricosus | reverse complement strand
TGCGGTACTTTTTTACGACTGCAAATTCGAAATGTTTTCCCATATTTTTAAAGGTTTTTTTCCCTACATTCGTAATTAACATAGAACTTTATCGTATTCAACAAAAATCTTACACATGATTTATATTTAAAATTACAAAAGATCAATTCAAATTTTGACATATGTAATTTAATGCCACTTAGCCAAAGCTAAAAATAACTTACTTCGAGTAAACAACTCCAGACTAGAACTAGAATACTGTATGGCATGGAATCAGCAAGAATAATTATTCAGTACGGATCATTATTAAACAAAAACCAGAACCAAGAGCGAACCATCAGTCCATTTTATGACAATTCACATAACTGTTTATCATTAAGCGAGTGTTCCTTTTTTCCGCGGAGAAGACTCCCAAGTCACGTTTTACGGTACGATCGCACGCGCTCTCACAAAAGCTTATAAGTTAGCATCGCTTTCACGTGCTTGTCAGCTGGGAGAGTTAATACTACCGAATGTAAAAACACATGCTGCTTGATTACCGGCTCGAAGTCAATATTCAGTGGATAAATCGAGACACAATAATAAACGCAGCTGTTCATCGACAGATGAATGCAAAAGAAGAAACGATGGTCTCTAGTCACGATATCTCGATTCTATTTGAGGATATACAGAAAATGAGGGGGGAGGAAGGATAAGAGAAGAACAGGAAATGAAACTGCTTAGAACATGTTTCTGGAAATTACAGAATAAAAATTCAACTGAATCATCATCTCATTATAGGTTGTTTCTTTTTTCTCTCTGCATGGTACATATTGGATAGAGAATATCCCAATCAATATGTACTAAAAACAGTGGATTTCTAAACAATAACAAATTTAAGTAAAAAATTAGAGTAATATTGGTAAATAATATTGTAAATCAAATAAAATAAAAATTCAACGCACTTAGATGTATCCCCGATCTAAGACGTAAGTAATTCTGAATTTTAAATGTGATTAAACGGTGAAAATTAATGCTTTGAAGACTAAGTTGACCAGATGACCCAGATAAGCTGGAACAATACGGAATTTCTATTATTTGCTTCGGATTTGTCCCAAGCTTGAATTAATTGTCCCTGATTTTACTTATAGATAATCATGAAAAAAGATTAATTAGATTTAATTTTCGAAATTAAATAGTTAAAATAAGGAATTTTAAACAAAAGTAAAAATGAATGCTACTTTTGAACTTTGTAACTAGAGTGACTAGACATGAAACCACCCATTTGAACTATGTAAATAGAGTGACCAGACATCCAATTTTTGAATGTCTCTTCAAGAAAGGTAATCCTGCATTGAAAAAGAGTCCTATATTCGAATTAAATGAACACGGTTGCCTTTATTTACATATTAGTAAATAATTCATTTGAAAAAAGAAGATGAACAAGATTAAATTTTGAAAAATGCTGCCTTCTGAAGAATTTCTCTTCCCAGCTGTTACTGCATTCAGGCTAGGGTATCCTTAATATGTAGATGCAAATACTTATGCAAGCGAATAAGTCTGAAGAAAAATATTGAAATTAATAGCAAATGATTGATTGATTAGACAAGGTTATGAGACTTTTTTAGCTGCAAAGACTGTCATCCCCGCGTTCACAAAAAAGTTCTAATTAAGAAATGCTAAAAAACTTCAGATGTGAGTTCCTTGAATCTTAAAGTTAGTTAAGGATTAAGACCCAGTTTGTTTGTTGGTTGGTTGAATACCTAGAACAAGGAGATGATATATTCTTTCGCCTCTTTTGCACGTGAAAAAGGATTCGTTTAGATGCCATGGATTGTGTGCTGTGAGAATTTGAGAATCAAAAAATATTTTTGCTTCAACACTTTTGACCGACTTTTGCATGATTAAAATTTAACTATGAAAATAAGTTTAATTTAATGTAGATATACTAAAGGAAGTACACAATGAGTTTAATGTTTTTCACTTTTCTCTTTTCCTGGAAATCTTCTGGGACAATATGTCCCAATCATGTAATCGACTGGGACTATTCCAGTAAAACATCTGTAAAAATCTGTTTTCTGTCATAAGATTAGCATGCCAGGGAAACAATATTATACAGTTTTTCGTAACAATAATGTTGTAATAACTTGGTCACTGATGGGATATATTGCCCCACTGTTAAATGCGATTGGGACAATATATCCCACAAAATGAATTTATTCAAAATTTCTTAACTCCGATATTAAAATGGCTAAATTATTACTTAATAAGAATAATAAGAACTATTTTACACTAAATATGGCATAAATATAGTTGTACTTACTGTGAAATTAAAAAATAGACCAATCGAAACTTGAGTAATACGCGTGCTCAAAAGCATAAGTCTACCATTTGCAATCTGAGAGTGTTTCCAAGTTTCTTTAATCATAATTTTATTCCCTAATTCCTCGAGAACTCTGAAAACATAAAAACCCATGCAAAAGGGGGATTTATTCACCGATAGGGAATGAAGTCTAATTTCCGGGAAGTATATGCCCATTAGGAACGAAAGGGTTTAATGTACTTCAAGAAATTGGTGGTCCAATATGGGAAACCAGTGGTCCAATTTAGACATTCAGTTTCCTTCATTGGACAAAGGAAACATTTTTTAACGCTGATTTTTTCCTAATTTAAAGTGTAATTCATATGGTAATTGTATTTTTCCCGTCTAGCTTAATAGCGTAAGTTTAATTCCTTCCTAATAATATTTTTTCACTTTCCGAACAAGCTCATTTGAATAATTGTTGTGTCAGCGGAAAGATATCGAAAGATAAGATCACGCGCTCTCTCCGTGCTAATCACGTGATGCGTAGGAGTAGCTCTCCGTTAAAACCGAGTGTAATGTTTTAATATAGAGAGATGGCTTATTGAAATTAAGAACGGGCATGCGGTAGGTCAAACGAGCTAAGGGGGTCTCTTCCCTGATAGCACAACGGCGATGGGCGATGGCTAATCTTTTAGACGTATTGTAAGTTAATATATCTCTAATTAACTAATAATGTCTAAGCCCTAAATCTCTCTCTTGTCAAATATGTAAATAGTCATCTGTGTAAATACCTTTCGCTAATATGTTTTTATTTAATAAACTTAATTAGTTCTAAACTGAGTGTCTATTCAATTGTCTTCTTGTGCACACCCCTAGGTACGCGAATTAGATAATTTTCCTTTTCCAAGTGGACTGGTTTTGGGTGATATTCTTGAAATTTATTTTCTCCGAACCCAGACCCCACAAATTATGGGGATCGGCCGGGATAGGAAGATAATAATTCCACATTCATAACAGAGTTGATTACACTGTGCTGAAGATAAATAAACCACAAAAGAATTTTACTACTTGTTTTTCATTAAAATTACTCCTCCATCACTGAACTTTAAAAAATGTCCAGGTTGTCCAAATTCGCCGACTCTCCCTTACATTGTAAACCAAATCAGTTTTTTACTCCGATTCGCACCCCTTTCGTTTTGTAGGATTAGGGACAAGTTTCACGCACTTTACAACAATATTCTATTTTACAATGATACCTAACCCACTTCCGAATTTTTTTTTATTTCAATGCTACCATACGGATTTTAAGGAAGTCTAACCAAAAATCATTGACGAATCACTGACCAAGTTCTGTTTAACTGTTTACTATGATGTACCTTTCTTCAGGTAAGGTTTCGGCATAAAATACATTTCATTTGTAATTCAGAAGCACGTAATGGAATTTTGAACCTGCATACTAAAACGAGCTGGATTTGAGCTAGATTGGGATTATTGAAGATCGAATTTTTATCTAAAAACGAAAGGCAAGCAAAATAATAATTTTTTAAAATTACAACCAGTAAGATCATCTGTTTCATTTTTATATCTAAAAATATTGCATTTCTTTTTCTTCCTCAAAATTTTACGTCTTTCCATTCTCCAAAAATCTTTCTTTATGGAATGAAACTTTAAAATGGAACGATGCGATTTATCGATTAGATTCAAACCCTGGTTTGAAACTCGTCCTGTGTTACTACGAGCAAATATCCTCATTTGTGCAACAATAGGTCTACGAAAAGCTATCGGAAATAATAGTCCAATCAGCAGATTTTCAATCCAAGTCAGTGCGAGGGCACACCAATCAAAGCAAATTTAATTTACACCAGCTAACGAACAAGACACCCTGCGGTGGAATCGATGCTTACACCTGAAAAGTTTTCTCGACAATCCACATCAGTAAATTTGCTTCTTAGAATCTAGAATCTTTTGTGTGAGGAAATAAAGTTCGGCATTGTATATCTTTTTATATACTTTTATTTAACTTGACTTGTTTCATGTTTGTAAAAATAGAATTTTGCAATCCATTTTTTACTCATTTCTTGCTGCGTTAGTTTTTAAAATAGAAGGCAACTAAAAAGGACTAAATTGTCAACACCACTTTGGCCAATACGCTGTACACACTTAGTACACTAAATCTCTTCTTTCCTGTTATTGTTTAATGAGCATAAACATTAAGAGAATTTGTTTGTACTGCATCTCATCTGGAAAAGTGGAAATACGGAAATAAAAATTTAACATCTCTTTCTTCTTCCCCAATTAGCATTGGAAAATGAAATTAATATTTTAAAAATCACATCATTTCAAATCCCGGTGATAATTTTGTAATTGCCTTGTATTTTTTAAAAATTTTAACGGCAGCGTAGGCATTTATTTGCTCGAGGTCCCATTAAAGCTGCAATGGAGTCGACACCACAGTTATGTGACAAACGTAATATAACGTCTGAGAATTTAGGTAAAAATTGAGATTTTCGAAATATACACCAAACACATATCATTGTGAAACGTTTTTCTGTGTCAAACAAGACATCGAACGCGAATTAGCTAGGGTAAACAAATAAATGACTGATTAACTGTTTTAGAACAATGGAGTAATTAATGCATTCATAAATAGTTTAAGAGTAGCCTGGATTATTCAATATGTAGAGTTCTGCCTCGTTCTCAGTTGATTAAAAATGTAAGAGCTATTTCCCTGTTTTCGGTTTCATATGAATGCCAATTAATCATTGTTTTATCAGTGCACGTTACATAGCAAACTTGGAACGTTTATGGTTTTTTTAATGTTTCTTTTAGAATATTTTAACTGTACAAACTGCTTTTTTTATCCATTTAATGTTTGTAATGAATGAAAGAGGTCGCCAAAAAAAATGTTTCAGAAGTATTTTTTCCCTGTGCAGCTCAGAAAACATGGTAACTTTTTCTGTATTTTGGAACATCAGATAACAAATAATTCCATTAAATCTTTTTTTTACTTTACAGTTTCGTAGAACTGACTTTATGGCCATAAAAAAAACTGAAAATAGAAGCGGAGCTTAAATAGTGAATTACTTTTTTAACAGCACTAGAACGAAAACAACTTCCTGGGCAAAAAATGAGTATTCTTTCAATTCCTCGTGAAATGGCACAGAAAACGATAAAAAAAATGGTATGAGAAATGAATCTCATTTTGTAAAAGAAAAAGAGTTATTTTTCGAAAATGACTTCCACGAATTGGCTTGTTTTTCTCTAAAATGATAGTAATTTTTCTATTTTCTTTTCATCGTTTTTTAAGCATACCTATTTTCTATAAGTTGTTTTGAAATTGAATCCTTTTTTTCTTAACTGTTGGGAAATCCTCAAAGATTTTATCAAAGCGTGGTTTTAAGAAAATTTTTCTTCTCTTTTAAATGTGCAGTTTTGTAGGCTGATACAAATCTAGATAAAACTCAATAATAAATAATTAGTCTTTCTGTATGGAAAAATTATGCTAACTACATATGAGATATTGGATACAATGAAAACAAAAATTAATGAATGTTTTATCAATTAGATATATAATAATTTTTCGTTATATAATCTGTGACATCGAAAAAAAATGTGAGGGCAAAAAATAAACAGCTGTACTGTTTTCAAGTTAGCAGTGCATAGGCGTGCCTGAAAGTCGATGCTCGGGATAAAATAGAGACAGACTTTAATTTTCTTCAATAAAACAAAATTTCAGTTTTCGCTAATTGTATGTTTAAATGGTTTTATCCAAGATTTTAATACATTGTAAAACTCATGAAGCAATATAAAAGCAAAGGTTTTGCTTTTGGAAGTTTTTCAGCATATGGATATCTTGTTAAGCCTAATACTAAATTGATGGTTACAGTTCTATTAGAATCATCTCATTACAGACGACTTTTTTAAAATTTAGCATACGTATGTACAAATTTTTGTGAACAATTACACGACGAAAATGTATGTACCAAAATTCATTCTGACTCATAATAATCTGACTTTCGCTGCAGCCAATTTCATCTCTGAAAAATTATTATATTACTAGCTGTTATACCGCCGTCGCTCGGGATTAAAAAACTTTTATGTCTAATATTTTTAATGAAAATCTATTGTTTCTATAGAAAATTATAATACATAAAAATTCCTTTACCGTCTGAAACGTTTTTACTTCAAATTTCGTTCATACATAGTGAAGTATAAGAAGGATTTTGACGAATGTTAATTAAGTAGTTAAATTTTCATTAATAAAAAGCGATAAAATAAACCAGATCAATAGTTGTTCTTGATATAAATTAGGAATCGTCTGCTTTTAAACTTTTCTTTAGTATTCTTCCAGAATTTTGTTTACATGTTCTATCAGCAAATTTTGAATTTTATACACAATTGATTTTTTTTTAATTATTGAAATGAGAGCAACAATTTGAACGCAAATGAAATTTGTATCACTGAAAAGCTATTTTTTAAACTTGAATATAGTATAAAAATAGTTATTGTAAATAACACTTTCGAAATATATCACGGAACAACGCAAAATCTTGCTTAATTTTTAATTAATTAAATATTTAATTAATTTTTAGGCCTTTTAATGTTGACAGTGATTTTTCACTTCTTGTGTAAAATATTTACAGAAATAAAAAGAAATTTGTCCAAAGTCTCACTGTTGCCTAGCAACGAAGTATCAATAAAAATGCTTTATTTCAAAATCGTTTGTAAGTAATCAATTTCTTTAAATTTTTTTAAAAATTCATAAAATTCAAAGGAAACATTGCACGGAAATAAAATTGTTATCATCGAAAATGAAAAAAATTAAAGTTTAAGATCGTATAAAAATATTTTTTGTCGAACTATTTGCTCCGACGTTAAGGCGGAAAAACGGTTTCGGTTAATTTGTAATTAACTGACTGTATAATTAACTTTTGGACTTAGAAAAATTCATAAATGTCTTTCCCTTGTCTTAAATAATAAGTGTGCAAAATTTGGTTGAAAACAGTCCATTGGTTTAGGAGGAGATGTGGAACATAGCCACATACCCACATACATAGCCACAATGACTTTCATCTGTATTAAAATTGGAGAGCCATATTTTCTAGAATAAATTATCTAACCGGAAAAAAATTATTTTTTAAGATATAAGATTTGTGGGACAAATTAAGTCAAATACTTACAGTTCCGAATTGTTTTATCACAATTCTTAACAGAAGTATTTACAGTAATACAAGTAATTACAGCTTGCGTTTGCAATAATATCTCGAAGTTAGGCGATAGCGCTGCCAGAAAGCACATAAGTCGGGGCCTATTTTTACATATAAATACATGCGAATTTTAATTAATTGGAGACAAGGGCTAAGAAAATAGCTATTTGAAAGAAAAGTATGTAATATGGAATGCGGCATTCAAACTTATCGATACAAAATAGTACATATTAAAATAAAAGTGTCACACAAAACGGACTCATTTCGATGACTTAAAAATCTAACAAATTCGTCCGACGATCCAATGACATTTTTTTCTTCGCATAACATTTCTTCATATCAAACTAATGTATCTTTATTCCTTGTCTTTTAGCTAGAATACATTCCTCATTAGAGTCTTCTGTCCCCAAAATTTTTAACCCTTCAATTTGACCGAGATCTTCTAATCAATTTTGCAATCGCCATTTAATTTCTGGGTCTAAGACTTCCATACAAGAGATTTTGCTCACGTATATCTGCTATAGAAGATATGCGTGAGCAAATCTCTTCTTATAGAAGATATGCGTGAGCAAATCTCTTCTTATAGAAGATATGTGGGAGCAAATTTCTTCTATAGAAGATATGCGGGAGCAAATTTCTTCTATAGAAGATATGCGGGAGCAAATCTCTTCTTATAGAAGATATGCGTGAACAAATCTCTTTTATAGAAGATATGCGTGAGCAAATCTCTTCTATAGAAGATATGCGTGAGCAAATCTTTTCTTTAGAAGATATACTTGAGCAAATCTCTTCTAGAGAAGATACGCGTGAGCAAATCTCTTCTTACAGAAGATATGCGTGAACAAATCTCTTTTATAGAAGATATGCGTGAGCAAATCTCTTTTATAGAAGATATGCGTGAGCAAATATCTTCTTTAGAAGATATACTTGAGCAAATCTCTTCTATAGAAGATATGCGTGAACAAATCTCTTCTATCTTTTCTATGCGAGTACAACAGTTCATTGTTACAATCAACATCCAAATGTAATTGCAACTCCTTCTATCACATGAGAGACCTTACAGTTGCTGGCGTTGTTCCCGGTCAGTGGTGTAGTCGCAAAATAAGCAGTGCCGGAACGCTCTAACATGGGTGACAAAAATCGTGCTGTTTTAAGGACGTTTTCATAATTTTTTTCTTATTTATTTCTCGTGAAAAAAAATAGTGCCGGAGAGGTGTTCCGGCCCCACTACACCCTTGCTCCCGACTCAACATTCGGGTAAAGAACGGGGAAATTTTCTTTTTATTTCAGAATTCTGCATTTGTATCTTACTCTAAAATGGGAAATATTCGAATCGGAGAGAAAATGTGGAACTGGAGTTCACGTTAAGTCGGGTAGCGTAGTTCTAGGTATTACTGTATGTTTAATTTACACATGTCCCTTGAAGTATTTGACTTCAATAAGGTATTTAGTACTACGAGACATAAAATTCATGTGGAACGCTTAAAAAACATCTGATATTTTATTTGAATCGAAACAACGAAACATTCTAAAAAAAGAATACATCTTATAACTAGAGAAAATTCGCATGAATATAATATTTTTACTTTTGTCTGAATTGTTTGCGCTTTCCATAATAAAGATTAACTGTTCTAAATTAAAAGAAGACGTAATAAATCTTCATACAAATCTGATAAAAAAATAACTTTGATGTATAGTTATAAATTCTATAAAGAACTAATTAATTCAAACTAATATTGTTGTAAAAACATTAAAAGCTCATTAATAAAACAAGGCATTTTACTTAGAAAACTTATGCAAGATAGATGAAAAATTCCACCAACTTTGCAACTTTTAGAAATAATACTTTAACACCCACTCTCTTTCTCTGGACCTAATTGTGTATTGATGTACCAAGCAATTATGGCTGAATTAATTAATCAAGAAAGATGGAATTCAAACAAATCCTAATTTGTACTAGAAAACACAAAAATTCCTTGCTTTCCTTCCTGATTAAGTCTAGCACAATGCTTTTGATTAAGATTCAGTTACTAATAGGAAAAATTGTGTTCAATATTTCACATATGCTAACAAACTACAATTAAAACAAGATGGTATAAGCTGAGTATGAAAAGTTAATAAATACCGAAGTGCAGATGTTGTAAAATGTCGCTGATTGAATTTCGCTTACCATCAGAATGCATGTCAACTTTAAAATCAGTGAATGAAACATCATTTTGATAAACAAAGTTTTTTTCAGCTAGGTGTTACATTAAAAATTACACAAACCAAATTTTTAAATCCTTTTGTGCAACACTGGCTCTTCAATCTTCAGTTTTACGCTGAGTTTTTGAAATTAAGAATAGGATTTTTAAAATTATGCTGAAATTCAGAAAACGGTGTTTCCAGTTTTGATTATCTTGCCATAGTTACAATTTTTATCGAGCAATATAATCACTTTTAAATTAACGCCGACATCACCTTCTTCATCTTATAATAAAAAAAATTGTTCAATATCTGAATTCCGTGAAGCATATTGTAATAAGAAAAAAAATCTGCCTACAATATTAGTAAGATTTAGTTTTCTGTTTATCTTTGTTATAAATATTTTTAGCCTGCTAATGCGACAAAAAATAAATAAAAACAAGTAGTTAACATTCTTTAATCATAATTCCAATATTTCTCGCCTATGCAATTTATCTCTCGAAATGAAGCGTTAAAAGCGGGGCCTTCAAATGCATACAAAAGATTGGAAATGAAGAACTATTTATCATCCAAATTAAACGTATTTAAGTTGGACCAGATCCAAAAAGTTTATCGTAGGACCAAAGGAACTTTTTCTTTGTTGCCAAAGCAATAATTCTCTGCACGATTACGTGTTTCTCAAATGAAATACTAATCAGCGATAAAAAGTGTCCTGATGTCCTATGTGTCCCGATTTGTTAATAGCAAAATTACTAAGAATGGCAAGCTGGCGTGATTGTATAATCCGATTGGAATCAGCTATACTTTTAACTTTCAAAATAAATGTTGATAATTTTTTTAAAAAAATACAGTAGAACCCCGCTGATCCGAAATTCCGGTTAATTCGAACCGATTTCATTTTCGAAAATTATTATGTAATTGAAAAGATTACCCGAAAAGATTTAAATATACATACTAAAAACAAAAAAGGACTTTTTCAGCATGCATAATTTTGTACACATTGAAGAAACTAATACAATTTGCCGTAAGGTAAGGTCACTTCACACAGGATCACATCCATTATTCTAATGAAAAGGAGAGACATATTCTCTTTCTATTGCTTTTGAATAAAAGAATTCAAGAGATAGTAATACTGAGCACTTATAACATACACTTTTTTTAGCACACATCTTTTTCTTTTCTATTTTTATCGGAATTTCGGGTAATCCGATTTTTTTTAAATCAAACAGGCACCGGTCCCAATTAGTTTGGATTAGCGAGGTTCTACTGTATATATATATATATTTGGAAATTTGGTTTTTCTGAATTTCTTTCATAAACATTTCTGAATATTTTTATTCATATATATTCATTCTGAATATTATATGAATGAATTTTCATTTATAGCCGCTTTATAAACTTAGAGTATATCTAATAAAATAGTCGTTCTTCCTCGACTATCTCATTTACTTACTCAATACAAGGTGTTTTGTGTTTAAACACGTCGTCAGTGAAAAGAATCAGCTATCCATTTTGGAAAAATACCTCTTCCCTTTGAATGACCTGCTTCCAAAATTTAACATTGATTTTTTAAAATTAATTAACACATTTTAACATAATTAATAACTTCTCCTTTAACCAAATTGATGCAAACTTTGATAACGACCTAAACTTTTGGTGTAAAGATCATATACTTAAATTAATGCATTCAACTTGTTGCATTTTTGAGAGAAAAAAACCAACCAACAGTCTAAAATTAGATACAAATCTATAATTTTGGTTTAACGCCTTCTTGGTTGGCATCGCATGTCATCAGTGGAGAATCCGGGGTGGGGGGGGCTATCGGGCTGCAGCCCTCCAGAGCTAAACCAAAATTCTTGATTTTATTTAAAACCACTACAACTTTTTGTTCCTAATTTTCACTTTTAAAAAATAATAATAAAATCGTGATAACTTTGCTTTCTGGCTTGAAAATTTTCCTACTTTTCTAGTCGTTCCACTTGTAAACATTTTTTGGCTAGTTATTTCATTGCATTTTTTATCCAATTATCGAAAGTATTGTAGTGTTCTTTATGATTCTTATTGTCGGGTGAGGAAAGTCTGTAAAGCTAAAGTGTTTTGGTTTACATAAGCCACGAGGTTTGACATTCGTCACTACGATACAAAATTTTTATGACCACAGCCCCTCCCCCAGACCCAAATCCTGGATTCTCCACTGCATGTCATACATTCGGCTTTTTTGTGCCCTTACGGTCGGTGTCACATGGTGTCATGCAACGAATTGACAAATTGCATCGCTGAAAGTTAATTCGTCGCTACTTTCGTGTCTCATTATATTCCGCTATTTTGACAATGTAAGCAATAAATGATTTCAATGTGGATTTTACGCTCCGATAGTCAGGAAAGATTGTAAAGCTGTTTTCATGGCAACCATTTAAAAAAACCCATCCCTTACATATCATTAATAATTTTTTTCATGCAGATATTTATCTTAAATACCTCAAAGCAATAGATTCTAAAAATATATTATCAAAGAGTATTTAGTTTTAATTTAAAATTTGGGTGCATTTCAGGGAAAACTGGAGATCAGTGAACGGGATATCACATGTATGACCACCAGTAGGTCAAGCAAAAGCTGCTTACTGACAAAAATATTTTGCATTTTCGAATTCAGGATAGAATATGTGGTATTTGTGACCGTCACCAACAGATGGCGAAGCGAAGCTCACACTGTAACGGCTGCAGGGTTGCCAGATTGGCCTTTTTAAGGCCAACTCATGGAAATTTGGCCTTTTTTCAAAGCCCTTGGCCTTAAGAATTTTCATTTGGCCTTAATTTCGTTAATGACTTTTAGAACAATTTTTAATTACTTATTCTATTATTTTTTAATAAATTTTAGATATTACACATTTCAAATGATATACAATGAGCTGTCAAACGAAATAGCTCCTGAATAGAACAAGGACGTTTGAAATTTCTTTCGCTTAAATTTTAGTTTAATAGTTTAATAATAGAGCATTGCACATATGCCTATCAAGTGGGATTCGTTTTTATGAAGAATAACTTTTTTCTAATAGCAAATGACGTTTTCAATCAATGTGTCAAATTTGGCCTTATTTTTAAGAAAATTTGGACTTATTTTTAAGAAGGTTTTGGCCTTATTTTGCTACTTTAATCTGGCAACCCTGAACGGTTCTCTGTCACTCAGAGTCAGAGGTCAGACGAGAGGTGAGATTCGATGCGAAAGGCAAGCTCTCGCGTAGGAGACTTCAACTTACTTTAGCTCCCGCGAAGGGGAGATTCCAGATCTCAATGTTCAGCAACTGACCGCACGAGGTGGTCAAGCCTAAGGATTATATTATGCTTCTGTACGATGTGAATTCTCTGACACGTATCTATTTTCAGCATTAAAACGCAGTTCATCATCATCTGTAAATTATTCAGCATCGCCATCTCTTTTCTGTCCATACAATGCTAATACATAGATGTGTTACTTCAAATGGGGTGATTGGTATTATTTCAAACTATCACACCCGAAAAGTATCCGACCAAGAAGCGGTTAAAGATCATATACTGAAATTCATCCATCAAACTAGTCCCATTATCGAGTTTACATACGTAAAAATAGACAGATCAGCACGCAGCCATTCCTTTCACGGATTTGGCCACAATTTGATACAGATCTACCATTTTAATGCTACAATTATTCCGGGTTTTTTAATTCCCGTGTTCACATGCACACTAGGGAATAGTCAGAAAGACTTCGTATTGACGGATTTCGTACAAAATTCAATAGAAACCTGCAATTGTGGGGCGTATCAAATTTCGTCAGTGCAGGCGCGTTATCATATTCCATCAGTTGCGTTTTAAAGTTAGCACGTTCACACACAGACAGACTTAATTTTAAAAATGGGTTTTTTTTTAAGGGCAATGAAGTGTAAAATGTGAAGATTCATCAAAGTCTAGAGGTTGAATTTTTCGATGATTGCAATTACTTCATATATACGAATGTAAAACAAGATATCAGATATACGCTAAAGGTTATAATGTTGAAAACTTTAAGCTAGATTCTGATGAACCTTCAAATGAAGTTCATGGCGACTTCTTACGACTTATCTTCTGACGAAATATGGGCAGAGGGTTATGAATATGAATTTGGTCGTATCATAATTTTCGTATTCAAATCACCACCATACGAAACACCCTTACCCTACGATCAAGATATATTAAGTGAAAAGTCCTGAGCTTTCTTGTATGACACATAAAAAAGTCACTTATAACCTCAGATCAAAAATAGTTTAGGAGTTGTCAGTTCTTTTTTTTGATTGCATAACTTTATTTTCCGACAATAACCTCGGAAACTTTTATGAATAAAATCATTTTTACGCCTCAACGATACCAATTTATAGCTGAAAAAATTAGATAAACTAAACAAAAATTAAAATGAAACAAAAAGAAAGAAAAAAGTAAAGACAAAAAACAGCAAATTTAGACAAAAACGATGACAATACATCTTTAAGCATCTTTTACATCTTTCGACTCCTTATTCATTTCTTCCTTTTTGAACATTTTTTACTTTCGAAATTCATTTTTATATATTTTTATGTGTTTTAAATATTATCGTTTCAACCTTCTGTTGATGCAATCACTTATATTTCTGTACGCTTTGTGACTAGAATAGTCACTGTTTGTCTAAATTTGGTTTTTGTCTTTATTCTTTTTCTTTCTTTTGTTTAATTTATTTGTTTAGTTTATCTAATTTTGCTTCTGTATTATATATAAATAGCTTCTATTTGCTCTTATATATAATACTATGAATTTTTATTATTTAATTAATTTAATCAATTTATAAATTTGTTAATGTATTACTGTAATTTATAGCTGAGGTATTTTTGATCTGATTTTCTTTTTCTCTGACTGATAAAAATACATTTGCGATACTGCAAACTTATAAATGTTTTCAATATTTTCAATAATCTGAGTCACAACGCCCGTATGAGTTAATGCAATAACTAAATTGTATATAAATTTTTCCTTGGCATAAATGGCAACATTCAGGTAAAAAAATGCAATAATTAAAAATGGATATTGTATTTTCATTCGAAGTAAAT
This sequence comes from Araneus ventricosus, assembly GCA_013235015.1. Lineage (NCBI taxonomy): Eukaryota > Metazoa > Arthropoda > Arachnida > Araneae > Araneidae > Araneus > Araneus ventricosus. The sequence continues at coordinate 6,840 of BGPR01012515.1, read as the reverse complement.
AACAATGAGAATTTTGTTTGTTATTCGATACTTTTTCATTCCAAAAATACCTTCTTTGTTTGCTTCGAGGCATCTGAACAAAATGTTATTTATGTAATTCAAAAGATTCAATTCAACTTTCGATCCAAAAAAATCCAGAAATTTTTTCAAAGAAAAAAATTCAGAAAACTGCTTCCAACATCTATAAACAGGTGGCCAGAATCAACAAAGTTCCATTTTATTAGTCCCAGAGTTTTATTTTTCAAAGCAGGTGGCAGTGCCAAGTAATAAGGGAATGACAAGTTAACGGCTCTAAGTAGTCTTAATTGAAAGCATGATGGGGATAATTGCGTTAAGAATTTGCGGTAATTAATTTAGCTGAGGTTCGGCGAAAGTTTCTGACGAGAATTCTTAAGCAACATATTTTCGAATAATAATTATCTTGCATACACACTTATGGGGAAAACATTTTAGAAACAGATTTTTCTACTCTCAGAAAGTTTGTATTTTTTACACGTTTTTATTAAACATGACTTGTTTCATGTTTTTAAAGATAGAGTCTTAAATCAATTTTTCACTCACTCGATGTAATAGAACTCTGCAATTTTGCACAGTTACGCTCTCCCGATGTCAAAAAAATATGCTTGTACTCTCAGAATTTAGTTATCAGTTAATCGATTAATTTCAATTAAATTTTGATTCCATATGCGTGGCACCATCTGGTAGTAAGTTTGAGAAAAAATTGATTTTAAAATTTTATAATAATGAATTATGAAATATATTAAAAACTAAAATGTTGAAAATCAAAAAAATAGTTTTTAAAAACAAGCTTTTATAAATGTACTAAAAAGTAAAAAATATTCTATGAAAAATATGCACGTCAAAAGAAAATCGTAAAGATTGGAAGCGCTGAAAATAATACTACACAAAAATTAATCCACTATGAATATCATAAATAAAAATTTCCCCCTCATTCATTAAGAAATGAAATATTTGCGATTAAAATTCCAGTTTGCCAACATCATTAGTGTCAGCACTTTTATTTTATGATTTTGTTCTGATATTCATATTTTAGATCAAAAAAATGTTTCCTATTTTTAGTACACTTATAAAGACATGTTTTTAAAACTTTTTATTTTTACGATTGCTATTTTTTTCGTTATATATATTAATTTTCTAATTTAATTGTTCTGCGTGAGAAAAAAATAAGCAAGTTTGCAATTTGAAAAAAAAAATTACCCACTAATGTTTTTCAGGATGCATTTACGAACTTTACTTTCTTCTTTAAAATTCTGCCACAAATAATTTAAACTTAGCCTAAATAAAACTATTCATTATTACAAATACAGTGGAATCTCCCTATAACGAAATCGCTTGGTTCCAATAGAAAAATTCGCTATAGAGAAAATTTAGTTATATGGAGATTAGAGATTTTTGCAGTTATTTAAGTAAATGTTGTAAACCTTTTAGTATGTGCGATAAGTTCAAAAATATTTAATTATGACTTTCAATTAAAAATGAAGTAATATTTAATATAAATGTGTTAAAATTATACTAATTTTTATCGTATAAATAAAATGCTCAAAAGTGAAGACAATTCACCAATTTAGAGAATAATATGTACTAGTACAGATAAACATAAAAGGCGTATTGTCACATCCATTTGCTGTTTTCACCCCCACTCCACCCCGATTCTTGGAATCTTGACCCGTAGAAATGTTGTTCCCTCTGTAGAAACACAGGTCCCCACAACTGCATTACCCTTTGCATAGCTTTCTATTGTTATGTGTTGTCGCTGGAATGAACAATGCGAGTGGTTCCAAAGACAGGTACGTGTGAGCAATTTGTTTTCATAGAAATTAGCAACTTTCTTCAAAAATGACAAAAATCAAAAAGATAAAGTTCTGAAAAAATTCGTTATAGGGAGACAACCACTTCGTTATATGGAGAATATTTTGAATGTTATTTAACATTCCGATTAAAAATTTCGTTATAGGGAGAAATTCGCTGTAGGGAGACTCTACTGTATAGTTAAAACTTTATGAATGACGTTGTAACACTATTCAGCATTAGAACATATCTCATAAACTAAATCTATGGCCCAAAACTATTTGTAGACTTGTATAAAACTTTACTGACTTCAATTGTCAGTTCTATGTTCGATTCAGGAAAGTACAGGCGTCATAACGCTTAGAGACTTCAAAGAATTCAATTACCGAGAGGAGTTATGAAGAACTTCAGAGTATTAAATTATCGGTTGTGAATACCCAGACCTCTCTAAATCCTTTCTTATTCGTAAGAAAAATAAGTGAATTAATAATAAATCAGTGATTTTAAAAGAAAATTGCATTTGTCTAATAAAAGATATAAATACTAATTATATACTTTCCATTCTGTTTAGTTTAAAAAGAACAATAAACTACATAAGAAAAATTAGTCTATTGGTGTCTATAGTACTAGCTGATGCACGCGACTTCGTCCGCGTAATAATACACTATTGGTATCTTAATGCTCTGAATGAAACTCCTGGTCCCGGCCCCTGGTCTTGAGGTACTGACCCTAAATAAATATTTGGCTTATTTTTCTAGGGGACATAGTCTTTCCCGTCTAATTGTCTTAAAGTAAAAAAAAAATTCTTCTGTATAAAATATTATAATCTATAATATAATTACACTCCGATATCGGTGACGCTCACGTGGTTTGGTTTGGCTACGTGCCAAAGAGATTCAGACGGTCTGTCTTACAAATTAGCATACACACGGGGATACTGTTTTGATTCTGTGATGATTTAATATCAATACCGGAATAAATTTAATTTTCCTAATATATTATTTCAGCATTTTTTTGTTTATTTTGTATTTGCTTTTTTTCTCTGAGTGTTGGGTGACAGTGAATGTTTTTGCTAAATTATAAGATCTTCAAAGCAGTTTATTATTTTTTTAAATTTTGTGTTTATTCATCGACACCGAACTCCGTTAATATCAAATAGAAGTTATACTAGAATTAATTTATTTTCTACTTCTCGCAGATCTTATAGTTGAATTATGAAGTAACGGTTGTTTGCTTTTCTTATATTTATTTCATTCACGCGGAACTCCGTAATAATCTGTTGCCAGTTCGAAGTCAGTGTTAATTATTCATCAGTTCTGTTTTACATGCTTTTTTTTATTTCTTAAGCACTAAATGAATATTTATACAGTGTGCCCGCTAAAGTCCGTTGTCACCCCAATAATTTTTGAACGGCAAGACCTATAGTCATAAAAGTGGGGTCTAGGTATAGTAAAGTTGCCATGCGCTACGCAAGGAAACCGCTTACAGCGCCACCTGGCCGCAAAATTCAGAGTTAGCGTTCTCATCTCAAAAACGGTACGAAATACGGGAAAAAAGTCAATTACAAAGTTGTTCAGCATCATCGATTTATTACTAAAAAACATCTTGCGTACAAAAAAGTATACAAATGAAAAGCACAAAACGCGGATTTGTTTGATCACGTTGAACAAAGCTGCACTTGCCGGAAATGAGGCTCATCTATCCGTCATGCTCAAAATGGGGTCCTTCAGCAACAATACACATCTGGACAAGGGACTGCACTTCCCGCTGCACATTGTACAACATGGCAGGTGACACGCTGGCACGAGCATCCGTAATACGGTTTCGAAGTTCCTGCAGTGTTGGTGGAGGGGTTGCATACACTCGCTGTTTGATGTATCCCCACAGAAAAAAGTCCAATGGGTTCAGGTCAGGTGAACGTGGAGACCGTTCTACGCAACCACCATACCCGATGACTTGTTGCTGGAATGTGTCCCGAATGTGCTGTTGTACACTTGATACCTTGTGCGGAGAGGCGCCGTCGTGTTGGAACCATACATTCCGGAGGTCACTCAACGGCAAATCCTCTAGAAAATCGGATATTACGTCCTTCCTTTTCTCTTTTCTTCCGCGTTATGTTGCGTTACAATTTTGGGAGTTGCGAACCAAACAAATATGCATTTAACGCCTTTTTTTAACATTACTGTACGGAAGGTGTCCTCTCTCACTAAACCGATGATGCTGAATAACTTTATAATTGATTTTTTCAAGTGTATCGTACCGTTTTTGAAATAAGAACTCTAACTCCGAATGTTGCCGCCAGGTGGCGCTATAAGCGGTTTTTTTGCGCAGCGCATGGCAACTTTACTATACCTAGGCCCTACTTTTATGACTATAGCTCTTGTCATTCAGAAATTATTGGGGTGACAATGGACTTTAGCGGGCACACAGTATATTTTGCATTCAAAATTTTCCCTTAACTGATCTTATACTGAAAGGCTCCCTTTACTTAAAGATTTTCATTAATTAATTTAGCATTTTTTTCTTTTGTATTTGGTAATGCATTTTCTTCTGTTAGTGGCTTTTGCATTATTTTTACTCTGACAAAACGAAAGTAATATTTAAAAATAAAGTTACTAACAAAACGAAAGGTAGTGTCAATTAACTCATCAGTTCTGTATTTCATTCTTTTTTTATTTCTTAAGCACTCTGCCAATGTTCATGAGAATTTCTACTACAACGTTCGTTAGTAAATCTATGGCAATCAGATCTGAGATATTGTTGGCGAGCTAAACGCCCATCTTAGACGGCACAAATCTTCTAGTTAACTATATTCTGCAAGGGACCTATATTCCATTAATCACGACAGTTTATGCATCCATAATTGTAGATTTAGTTAGAATATTCAACTTTATTGTCCAGGCAAAGAGGATTTTGTGAGACCCAGAATTTGAAAAAAATAATACTTAAATTATTCCAATTAATCAGTATGTAGAATCAGTATGGCTTTGAAGTTATGAAGAAAAAATTACTCTACGTTTCGCGCATGCGCAATAAAGCATTATTTACTAAAAACACATATTTTCTTTACTATTCAACGTATTTACATCAAATTTTAATACAATGCTTCTCTAACATATTGTCAAGTATTCTGTAAGTTTTGCGAAATTTGAAAGAAAACTTTATATGTTAAAAGCGAAAATTTTGGGATGTTTTAAAGAAACCTTTACATCTTCCCGAATATTCATGATATTTTTATGAAAATGCATGTAAGCAATGAGCATAAAATGCAAAACGATTGCTGAAAGTTTCAAAACATTATCAGTTTTCTGTGAAACGGGGTGAGGCCAAATAATATTCGTATTCATCAATTTGTGGACGGTCCCCTAAATGTCCCAGTGATAAAATCTTCACTGTAAATTGTGAGTTCCCACGATGGTAGGTCCCACGATTCTCCACAACTGATTGCGAACCATTGTATTCAAATTAACTCCAAATGTTTCGAATTTTAAAAATCTTGCAGTAGTGTAGATGTGTGTACACTTTGAATAGCTATTGCTTAAAGAATTAAAATAATGCATCAAGGTTTCATAATCAATAAAATTACAGAATCTTGGAATCTTAAATGGCTGGACTCCGAAAATGGAAGGATTTTATCCCGACTCCTGGTCTTGAGCTACTGACCCTAAATAAATATTTGGCTTATTTTGCTACAGGACATAGTCTATTCGTAGTCTATTATGTTGATGTAGTGTCAGCTGTGACGTCGACCATTATGTGTTTGAATGTAGACACACAGACGATTTTCAGTTAACTAAGCTTTCAGTACTTAATAAAAATAAGTGGGTTCTGAATGTTTTAAAATATAAACGGTCGTTAACTCAGGATCAGAGAGTGTTGTGAAATTTCTAGAAAAATTTGCAACCAGATAGCAGATTCCTGGCCTGTTGGTATTTTTATACTGTTTTCGGCGTTTTGTTCTGGATTCCATTTTATATTTTTCATTTTTAATGTAATTTATGTTTATCTATGTTAATCTTCTATTCTGTCTTTCATGCGCTGACACTCTTCTGGGTAGGTTCAGCTGGTTAAAGTGAAATAAATAATAAATAAATTAGTAATCTTGTCAACTATCGGAAGAGGCTGAAATATTTATTGTTATTACTCAGTCACAGCTGAAAACACCGAATGTTGGAAGTGTAAACGTCGCTAAGCGCATCAATTGGTGTTTGGACAGATTTTCAATCAATGGCTGCTCTGAACTCGTTGATTATAGCTGGTGTTCAGTTATAATTTCAGGTTCATCAAAAGCAGAAATTTGTCGAGAGTAAGATAAGTGAGTATTTGATGGAATTGAGTGTTAATCATGTGTTCACCAGAATTCCATTAAGGTAAACATCTAATTCATAACTCAAATTAATTAATACCTTTATTTCGAAGATAATTAATATATTAAATAATTCGACAACAAATAAAAACTATGGACCATCATTAAGGCCTGTTTTTAAATTAGAGAACATATTTTCAAGCAAATTAAATTATTAATTCAAGTAAAACTGTTTATGTAGTTTTATTTACAAGACGATCATATTTGTATTCGTCTGATCTGAAATTCGACTGTCGTGTAAATGGAAGTTCTTCCGATTTTTTCAAGCGTGTTAAAGCGAAATCGTGCAATTAGAATGCTATGCAAATAGAGCTGCATACAAAAGTTTTGCAACAATGTTATATAGCCGTCAAAAAAATTCTACATTCTTTTACCAGGGAGAGAACATGCAAAAATTACGATCCAATTTCAAGCAGAAACTGTCATTTTATTTTCTGCTGTCCAAACAAAAATGATTATGCGTCGCTTTCGAGGTTCCCTCCCGCAGAATCGATTACGCCGAGAAACGAAGAATAATCTCTTTTGTTTGTTGTTTCGGGAGCAAAGGGCGGGAACTTCTGCCTCCGGGAAGAAAAATCAATCACTGTGTTTCTAAAATCAATAATGGCAACCGCATACAATAACAACTGTTTCGATTTTGGATGCGATAACTAATAAAATTTTTT
>BGPR01012514.1:34515-44681 GCA_013235015.1 Araneus ventricosus | reverse complement strand
GGTAGTCTGTACCACACCACCCTCCATTTTCGAGAGATATCGAAAACACACTGCTTCACTGTGCTTTCTCTATTGGGAACATTGACACATTCCTCCAGCACCAACCGCTGGACCGATTTCGAAAATTTTTTTTTGACGTGCGACTCGCATTGTGCTAATAGCTCAATGAACCCTCATGGAATAAATAGATTTCATCAGATTTTTAACTGGGAATTAATTATAAGTAAAATTTTTAGCATGTGCCTAGTTTTGTAATCAAACATTCAAGTGAAAGAGGGACAATTTTACCCTTTTGCAGACAAATATTTTCTAAACAAATATTTTTTTACTTGATTCAATAAATACCCAAAATTATAGCGACATAATCTAGCTTAAAAGTTCGATTGTACTAAAAACGATGAATAAATAGAAATAAAAATCTAACATAATCGTAATTATTCGAGTTGACAGAACGGAGAAAAATACACGAAAGTTCTATTACACCCAATTATTGCTGAAGGTGATTCGTATGCGTTTAAAAGTAATCGATATTCTTGCACAAATTTAAATTTAAGCACAGGCAATCGATATTCTGTGTAATAAACTCTATTTTTAAAACTGACGCTGTTTCATTTCATGGTAGGTCTTTCTAAAGCTCTTTGGCGCATAAAAACACTTATGACGTCATTCAACGATGATGCTGTCACTACTACGTAGTCTTCCCATTACTACTGATGAATTTAAAATCAACTTTTTAAATATAACGCGTGTGGATAGAAGGAAAGCATTAAAGAGGAATTTATTTAACAGACAAGATAAAGGCGTATTAATTAACAAGTTTTGGGTTACGGGAAACCATTTGTTTCATGGATGCCTATTTAAATTATTTGAGAGATAAAATTACAAAGTAATTTACTAAATGCTTTAAAATAGCTTAGTTATATTACCGACCCGTTTTGGAGCAACACGAGGGCTATTTTGGGACGGACCGCGTAATTTGGAACCTTCGGTCAGATGACGAGGACGACACCTGAGCTGTCACCCCCATCGTCAGGCTTCCGCACCACATCAACGAGAGGACGTTTGGTCCCCCTACGTATCATTTAACGTGTAACAGGCCCAATACACGTCGGATCTTCCGTGGAATCGGGTTTCGAATCCTCCGGCCCCAAAGCCGAGACATTAGCAGTAGGCCGCCGCAGCCTCTACTTTAAAAAATAAACCCTCTAATGAAGAGTTTTTAAGTGTAGCCTATGCTTTGACTAAATTCTTAAGAAATAAAATAATAATAAACCCCTCGCTTGTATGATGTGTGGGCCATCAACCGAGTACCTGTAGATGGCGCTGCCATCGCCAGTGACGTCAGAGCATCAAACTGCTCAGAACAGAAGACGTGGCTTTTTTTGCAAGGACTAAAGACAACGACGGGCCATTCAAAAGCCTATTTAATGACGAACTGCTTCAATTGTACATATCTTTAATTGTAAATAATTCTTCTTAAAAATGTAATCTTAATTCTGCATAATATAACAGTTAGTTAAAGTTATCGAGTGATTATTTCTATGGAACCCAACATTAAGCCTAATGATGATCGCCCATAGATGTGTAATTCTATAAGTAAGGAAACGATATGATTTTATTTACATACAAATTATGGCGAATTACTGAAAGAAATAATGTATTACTAGCAGCTCCACTCTGGTCTTGTTGAGAAATGAACCAGCTGAGGGCGCCACCTCTAGCTTGGCACGCCAGAGGGCGTTGCTTTTATAAATAAAAGCCATATCAAGAGTGTGGTGTGATGAAGTGTGCGTTTGGCTGGTTCTCCATTCCCTGTGTGCGGTTGGATGGATATTTGTTAATGGGTTTTAGATTGTAGCATGGTCCGTAAGATTTTATCTTTAAAGTTTCATTGTTCTCTGTTTACTTAGTTTAGTTGTTAATTGTGTTTTATTAAATGAGTTCTGGTTTATTAGTGTGTTGGTTTGTGATTTAGTGTAGTGGTTTTATTATACAGGTCGTGCCGCTTCGTATCTCGCAACCACTACTTTTTTCAGTTTTAAATATCGCATATAGATTAGTGGAACAGGATATAACGCGAAAAGTCCCCATTTGATTTCTAGTATTTTGCGCAACTTTTCGCAAATTTCTAAATAAAAGTTTTCAGAACAATAAATGCAATGTTATATCGCTCTAAACAAAGTTTTCATTCTCTACAAAAGGCATCTTACAATTTTCATGAGGCGCCAGCTTGATTGAAGTGCATACAGACCAAAAATACTATTTTAAAATTGCAGTTCCGTTCTGTTGAGACAGGAAACTCAGTCAAAGGTGTTTTTTTTTCATAGAAAATATATAGCAAGGTAGAGCTTTAGAGATTTCTCTACAAAATGGAGGATTTGCGACAATTGATGATGTATCTTTCACGTGAATTAAAAATTATCGGAATAGGTCGAGTGGTTGTGGCTAGGGATAAGTCAAGGTTTTTACCCATAGAGAAGAATGTGTTGTTGTTATTTTTTATTCCACTTGTTCTAGTCCTCAGCTAGACCAAGTCCAAGAGTCCGCTCGCCCACAGAAAAATAGGCGAACGATTCATGGTAAAGGAGAAGTGTGCAGCTTCTGACGCCCGAGGGAAGAAGTCTGACTTTGTCCATAGCCTTTATGCTTTAGCTGGGTATAATGGAATGGCCTTCACGCCTTGGGTGACCCTGCCAGGAGAAAAAACTCCAGACGTACATCGCCCATTCCACCCAGGGCCACCACCTCCGCCGCGATGAGGCAGTATAATAGGACTTGGGGGAGAGAAGAATGTACAGTGGAGTAGTGTTTTATCTCAAAAATGGATGGTGGTGGGGAGCTGTTCACCATTGACAGCTTTCATTTGAAATAACAATTGTACAAATCGGTCCTGTGTTTGCAGCTGGGGAACTGGCCCTTTTATTTTTCAATTATTTTAAACATGAGTGTATTATAAAAGAAATACGCTATTTCAACAACAAAAAAAAATTAATTATGACATTGTATGTTACTTTTAAATGGCTAGCGGTGTTTTGGCCATCAGTAAAGCTGGGCATTCACTTCAAGGCTAGCAATGCCATTTGTTCGAAGCCCGTTTCTTCTTTCTACCCATTTTGATCGAAAAATTACGCACGTCATTCACGTAGGCTCCAAAATGCGCTACCGTATTTCTCCGATTCCCCTATTCCTCCCCCCACTCGGCGGATTTCCGGTTTTCTACCCTCGTCGCGGGTCCCAATCTAGACAAACCCTTTTATGTGCCGCTAACCTCGTATCGGGATCTCAAATTGGAATCGGCGCATGAAGTTGTGAGTTCATTTTAATTCTTAAATACTTAATGTGCGTTTTTAAAATTTTTTTAGATTTCATCGTTTTAATTCTTAAATCCTTTGTGTTTTTATGGTATTAAGATGACTGTGTACAACTTTTAAAATCTTTTTGATGTTTCTGTGAATGTAACATCATAATATCATAAATATCTCTGTATATCATAAATTATTTAAATTATTTATTCATTTATATTTTTTTATGGTTTAGTGATTAGATCTTTTATATTATTATCATGTTTTTTAATATTTTTATGACGTTGCACATACAGCCTTTAATTTTCTAATAAGTTTTGAAATATCTTTAAGATTCATTGATTACGTCTTTTGTTCTTCGAGTGTTTGATGCTCACTTTATTTCTGCACTCTGTAATTGGAGTTTTCTCTGTAGTGTGCTTTTCTTTTTAATAAATAAATATAAAAGTGCGGTAAACAAACGCAGAATTTGAACTTTGTGTTCATCTAAGAAACGCAGAATGACAAAATACGTGTGCAACAAGGCTATTTGTAGACAGCACACTTTAAGCATAAGCTAATTTTCACTATTTTTACCAAGATATGTTTTTCAAATGGAATATTCAGTGGCGACTCGTCCATTAGCAGCACCCCAGAAATTATTTTAAAGTTTGTTTTTCAGTTTTCTTTATTATTATTATAAATCCTATTAGGTTATTTTTTTCTCATTGAAAAGTTCGACCAGCAAAGAAAATGGTGGAAAAGAAAAGTAAAACCAAAGAAAGAAGACAGAAAATACATCAATAAGTAGGAGATGCACACGTCGGAGCTGTTTGTGAAGCAGCCCTCGCAAGCATGAAACTCGCTCACTGCGAAGACGAAGCCAATATTTCCTCCCATTGCGTCTGGCGGTGGCTTGGAGCTGCATTCGAAGCAGTCCTTTGGTGCAAGGCCATTTGAGTGTTGCTTCCTTTTTTCCCTCCCTTCCACCCTGGATGATGGCCTTCGATCTTGATTTATTTTCCTTCGCTTATTTCTTTATTCTATTTCAAATACGTTATCTTGAGAGTTTTTTTGCAGCACTGCTTATTTCTGAGTTGACGAGCCGCCACTGGGAATATTATAATAGTTTTCTTAAGTTACATTAACTTATTTAATATGAAATAAAGGAAATAAAAATACAGGGTTCCCACTTATGTGCCTTACACCTCCTTTAACTTCTAAACGGTGACAGCTTTAGCCATAAAGTTGGTGTCTAGGTATAGTAAAAGGCTATGCGCTACTCTATGAGACAACTTACAACGCCATCTATTGGCAAATTTTGGAATTAATGGTCCTATCTCGAAAACAGTACAAGATACGGGAAAAAGGTCAATTACAAAATTGTAGAGCGTCTTCGATTTAGTACAAAAAGATACTTGTACACATTAATACGAAGAAATGAACGTTTAAAGTGCACATTTATTTGTTCTCGATTTCCGAAACTGTGACGTCTCTAAACGGGTTAAAACGAGAAAAAACAATTAGTTATCACAATATACTTTTATTTTGAGTGTTAAAACTACTCTCCGTCATCTACAATGCAGATTTCAGTCATTGTTTAAATTTCACTTTGCACACGTTTTAGCATATAGTTGGTGCGCAAAACACAAGCATCAGTAATACGTCCTGCAATGTTGGCGAAAAGGTCCATACACCTGCTGTTTGAGTTATTTCCGCAAGAAAAAGTATAATGGGGCCATTTTTTTGGCCGAAAAATAACATTTTCTCCTTTTATTCCTGTCATATGACGTCAAGATTTCCGAAAATGCGAACAAACAAATGCGCATTTTACACGTTTTGTTCTTAGAATTATTGCACTCAAGGTGTCTTTTCGTATTAAATCGAAGACCCTCTACAATTTTGTAATTGACTTTTTCCCGTATCTTATACCGTATTCGAGATAGGACCGCTGATTCCAAAATTTGCCGATAGATGGCATTTTAAGTTGTCTCATCGAGTAGCGCATAGCCTTTTTACTATACCTAGACACCCACTTTATGGCCTAAGCTGTTACCGTTTAGAAGTTAAGAGGAGCATAACGGATATAAGTGGGAACCCTGTATATTCGTAACATGCAATGATTCAACATATATTTATAAATCATATTCCCGGCGACCAGCTTGTTCGCCAGGAATATGATTTCAATTGAATCTTGCATCATTTTATATTCATGGTTCCCTTAGCAACGTAATTTTAGACTTCAGAGTGTGGTAGATATTTAACCCGTGCTCTTTTAGTGGCCTTGGGCCTGTTCTGTTCATTATCTACACAAATGTCCTTAACGGAGTCAAGTAACTGATCATGTTAAGTAACATCTAATTCCACCTTGTTGGCGCCACCTTTACCTTCTTATTTCTCTTACAAAAAATATGCATTCGATTTCAACATTAAAATAGCGCAGCATATTTTATAGCTATCGGCATGTCACCGTTCAGAAGTTAAGGGGGTGTAAGGGATATAAGTTGGAACCCTGTATATACTTGTTTTCATTTCTTTGTTTGTGAGTCCAATTATTAGTCACAAAGTAACACTGATTTGATTTTAGTTATCTAGGGTTAATATAACAAACCTAACCCAATTTAATATAGATGATGGGTTATGTTAGCTTACTTTATTGACTACCCCATAATAGCGCACTTTTATTCCAGTATTAACCGATTTTTAAAAAAAAAAAAAACCCGGGATTAATTAGGAGTATTTTACCCTGTATAGTTACTTCAACTCATTTATTCCAATACTTCTTTCATTCTCTTTCGTTTCCATCATTTCTGCTCATTTATTCTAAATTTAGAGAAAATCATTATAACTGATAATGAAGCTTCACATAACTCCCAGTTCGCAGCGTGGCTGCATTGAACATACTAATGAATTTCTTCAAATAACAAGATAAACTATGAGTATAAGACATTTCTAAGAAGTTGCAAGGTCTTCTATCCTACTAACAGAAGTTACCGCTTTCTGTGATGATATAAAAGATAATAAATAGTGAATCTATTTATTACCAGCTTTTATCTCACAGTTTATTGTGGCTCATTTCCTTTAAAGATGAGGCTAATCATAATGTTTGGCGGAGATAAATTTTTCGTTAAAGAAGAAAGTCAAGAATTCCATAGAATTTTCTAGTACTAAAATATACTGATTCCGCGGTGGTAAGGTGAGGGGCCGGAGGGTTCTAGGTTCGAAGCCCTCTGCCACTGAAGATCCGTCGTTTATTGGGCCTGCTGCACGATAAATCATACGTAGAGGATCAAATGTCCTCCCGCTGGTGTGGTGCGAAAGTTTGTAGAGGGGATGCCAGCTCAGGTGTTGTCCTTGCCATCCGACCGGGATTCAAAATTACGAGGTCCGTCCCAACATAGCCTTCGTGGTGCGTCAGAACGGGACATGAATATAACTAAACTAAGATACACTAAATTCTTCTAATTAAAACGGATGCTAGGCAATATTATTTTACTAAATTGAGTGTATCATACTTTTGAATTACTTTTTCAAAATAACAACGTAACGTTAGAAATTCTTTATTCGTTGCTCTGAACTTATAAAAGGAAGTGGGTAAATAATTATAATGTAGAAAGTTTCATGTTTCATTGCAAATCAACACCCTTTCACAAATCATAACTTTTTTATACATTACGAAAACTGATTTTTTACGTCAAAATTTCTGCTTTGTTTAGATAGTTTCCATAATCTCAAGCGTAAAAAATATTCTATATGAAAAAATGATTTCATCAGAAATTAAAGCCTTAGAATTTTAATGATAAATCTAACAAATATCATATATGAAATTATAATATCTAAACTCAGGTAAAGTAGTAAGTTAAAATGAAGGTGTTTGAATTATTGAATTTTTTTTTTGTATTTTTGATCTACACAGATATGTAACTTTGTCTAGATATGATTTCTTTTTTAAATATATTTATACAGAAAAGGGGAAAATAAAACTCCCTGCGTTAGATAACAGCTGAATATAATATTCATATAGGTCATAATCTTCATTCCTTGCAATCGTATTAGTTTTTCAAAGCAACAATATTTGAAAATAATTCAATACCAGCTTTTGGTGAATTTAAGTTAAATAACGAAAGTATTAGTCTCTAGGAATGATGGGTGAAAACTAAAATACATTTATTCCTTTAATTTCATTAATGAGTATGCTTTTTACCATTCCTAATAAAGTATTCAACATATTTATTCCATTTTTCCCCCTTTGAGTGAACTGTTTCCAGGAAATAAAACGAATAGTTTTAGGGTGTTTAAAAGAAAACGAACATAAAAAAAATCTGCTTTACCCAGAAAATGTTAAATTTTCAAAGAACTGATTACCATAAATAGGGGGAAAAACGGCAGGGATGAGCTTTCCGCGAGCATTAGTTTTCGCATTACGCAACATATTAACGCTAACTGTAAACAATTCTACTCTTATGTTTTTTCCTGCATCCATTTCACTTGTTTCCTCCATCAGAAAGGACTGACATCCTGGTTGAATTTCGTCAGTCTGCTATTTCCAGTTCAAATAGAGCGGTCACGGGGAATATTTGAAAAATGGCGAATCTATTCCAAAGCGTAAGGAAAATAACGCAACATTCTAATGTCGTGATCGACAACGGTATTTTCTCGCTGCATTATGGAGTAACGGCTTTCATTTTGGTTCTCTTCAGCATTCTTGTACTGTGTCACCGACCAGGAGAAACCGTTACTTGCTTACAAGAAAACGTCGTCCCTCATAAGTTCTTGAACGCCTTCTGCCAGTTGAGCCCAACAAGCAAGTGGATCAACGTTTGGCAGCAAGAAAATTTAGAGCATGGATCTGTGGTTTACAATGAAAAATATTCCGCAAACAGACACAGTTATTTCCAAGTGGACGACGAATGGTTCAGCCTTCTTCTACTTTTCCAAGCTCTGTTGTTCATCGCACCGAGATACTTCTGGAAGTTCATGGAATCTGGAAGAGTGGAAATCTTGGTGACTTTGCTTTACAGTAACGGAAACAGCAGGGAACAAAATATAAAGCAGCTGGCTGACATTGTGCTCATGAGTGCTAAAAAGAACAAAAAGTATCTTATGAGTTACTTTGGAGCGGAATTAATCAACGCTTTAAATGTTTCGTTATGTATCATCATCTTGGGAATGTTCTTTGACAGGCCACCCAGGAATGCTGTGGATGTGATCGAATTTGCTGACATAGACTGGTCGCCTTGTTGGAAAGGATACTGCAGTGTTGGACATAACTTTCCAAAGTTAACGCAATGTACCATCCACAGATACACGTCTTCTGGATATGTGCTGTCTCAGCAAGCTGCGATGATACTGCCAACAGATATAATTTACCAGAAAATGAACACGTTTCTGCTGTACTGGTTTTACATGGTGAGTTTCCTTTCCTACCTGGTTCTCTGCTACAGAATGTTCTTAATCATTTCTCCGACCCTGAGAGTGAAAGCTTTGAAAATGAGATGCAGGAACGTCAACTCGGCCGATCTGGTTCTAATAATAAGAGCTTTAGGTATCGAAAATTGGTTTTTAATCAATTTGCTCTCCAAAAATATTGACTCGGAGACATTTTCTGATTCAACTGTGATTTTGGCAAACAAAATAAGAAGCGACATGAACAATTATGTCCCAGAATCGGATGTATTTGCTTATTAACATCATTTGTGATTCCCTTTATGTTTCGAATCATTTATATCCATGTGCGCTTAATTATTAATGGTGAAGGAAATTAAATGTGAGCTTTGTTTTTTCTGAAATTGCATTTATATATAATTATTAATTTAGCATATTTGAAGTTGTATTTAATATAGATGAAATACATTTATATGGCTAGAGAAAAATGCGTTTTCTCCCCCTTGAAAATAGGTATTTCAATTTTGCTTCAATTAATGTTTAATTGGCACAAATGTATGAAAAGGAATAAAACATACATAGTACATAAATAGATACGTTTCATTGAAGCCTCTCTGTTTTATAATACTAAGTGAATTGAGTTTTTACATATCTTATTTTATATGTTTATGGTATCATCAGAACCTGAATGAACTGATAAAATCTTATTTTATCTGTTTATAGTATCATCAGAACCAGAATGAACTGATAAAATCTTATTTTATCTGTTTATGGTATCATCAGAACCAGAATGAAATGATCAAATATTATTTTATCTGTTTATGGTATCATCAGAACCAAAATGAACTGATTAAAATCTTATTTTATCTGTTTATGGTATCGTCAGAATCAGAATGAAATGATCAAATCTTATTTTATCAGTTCAAACCAATCTACTTTTTTCATATTGCAGCTTAATTTAGAAAATTGGATATACTTGAACGAAAAGCAATAAAAGATATTCTGGAGTTTGCTACTAATTAGAGGTTGTTATGTAATTGAAAACTATTTATGTTTTTAGATTTCAGGTTCACTTCACAACCGTTCCTAAGAGTGTGTAGGAGATTGCTACTAATTAGAGATTGTTATGCATTCCTGATTCTTGAATTGTATCTCTGAGAGATACGAGGTTTAGGGATTTTTAGCAACAAAGACTGTTATCCCCTAATTCAAAAAAAAAAATATTTATTCCAAAATTCATTGCAATCTGCTTAAAAATTAAGTAAAACTGCCATCAGTAGATGGACTAGAAAAATTGCCGATCCAATTCGGTTAGGACAAAAAAATGGCATCCTCCTAGAAGGGCGGCCATATTCTTTTTCAGTTCGTTATGCAATCGATAACTATTTATGTTTTTAAATTTCAGGTTCACTTCACAACCGTTCCTAAGAGTATGTAATTTGTGATTCAAATCTGGAACAATTCCAATCCGTTGCAAAACAGACTTCTTATAATGCAATG
>BGPR01012514.1:8674-19254 GCA_013235015.1 Araneus ventricosus | reverse complement strand
CCTCTCAAACTCTCCTTCAAACCTCGGCTTAGCTCCAGCCAAAACAGTTCTGTCAGCTTTCAGTACACCGGCGTGGGTCATTTTTATACCAGCCCCTTGTCGGGAAACAGTGTTTTTCCTTATTCAGATAACAGTGGATGGATTATTACTCAAACTCAGTGCTCATCTTACCAATGTAGAACTCCAAGAGGCGTGATGCTTCTCCATCGGTTCGTCTCCAGGAGCGTGGCGTATGTGTACGGCAGCTTTGCTCGCTCGGACCAGGGCAGTTTTCCGTCTTTTCCCAAGATGGCGTCGATCTCTTTTTGGACGTTCTTTTGCACTTCCGGATAAGCTGCCATAGCCAGGAAAATCCAGCAGAGGAAAGTCCGCGAAGTGTCGCTTCCGCCAATCAGTAGAGCCTGGGAGCTTCCAGTAAGGTTATTTTCTAGAAACAAATGAAAGAATCCGGTAAAGAATCAGACTTCGTATTAAGCATGGGTAAAGGCACTGCTACGATCATATTTCGCAGTGTGTGCTTCACATCTGTTGCTTTCTACTGAGAAATAATTATACTGTGAACCATTCCAGTAAGGTTATTTTCTAGAAAGAAATGAAGGAATCCAGTAAAGAATCAGACTTCGTATTAAGCATGGGTAAAGGCATCAAGTTACGATCATATATCGCAGTGTGTTTACATTGTTGTTTTTTACTGAGAATACTTTATTGTGGGCCATCTATTAGATAAAAAAAGACCTGCTGCTTTATTTCTTTAATCCCGAGGTGATTTTTTTCTTCTAGCTGATTTATTACCGGAACTTTTTGGGACAAAGTGACATGAATTGGACTCTCCTAACCTGAGTGGCCATTTATCTCACCATCCCACTTTCTGTTATAACCTTCCCTTAAGGCGCACGGAAATGGGCTACGGCTGGCTAGGATAATTGAACCCCCTACCGCGCTTATCTCCTAAGTGATCTCAGAACCTCACCTCCCCTCAAAAGAAGCCAACCGCCTCAGACCGGCATTCGTCGCTGTTGAGAAGAAATTTTTAGACAGCCCAGACCGCCTCGCTCCGTGTGAGAGGGTTATAACACAAATTACGATTTTAACCTTTCAGCTGCAATCCTATGGTTTATGCTTAAGGAATGAACTTTATTAGTAATTTTTCGAACCTGTACCTTTAAACAAATTTATTCTAAGCTTACTATCTGTTCTGTTAATTAATGGAGCTTATTCTTAATTTACTCTTAATTTCTTAATTAATGGATTTTACTCTTTCTTAATTCCAATTGTAACGCACTGAAGAAGAGTATCAGTTTAAAGATACCGTACCGCGAAAGCTAATAAATTGAAACATTTATATATAAACATATAATTTTCAATATCAATTCGGGCAATGTTCCTGGCAGAGTCGTCGATTCTGAAATATTTACAGATGACATATGTCAGTTTAGCTAGTTTCGCTCAATCAGAAGCACCACATTGGATTATAATCAAGAACAGAATTTCATAGAGAATCACACCAACTAGAGGACAGGCAAAAATAAAATCTTTCTTTACTTCGGTTCATTTATGAATTTGACCAAGATTAATTAGCACAATTCACAAATGTTTAAAATGCCAATTATCCTCTTTTGTTATCACCTGTTTTCTATAAATAAAAGTATGCATGGGATTTTCAGCGTGTATTTCTAACAAACGCCTGTGGTTCGAATCTAGGATGTCCATCTGGGTGATGTTTCATCAAAAGTAACTGAGATGTGAATGAAAGGTTGATGAAACTCAATGATATTACCATCTCTTGCAGAATTTCTAGAGTAAAAACAGATTGGTCCACAACTAACGTATCTTCATTTTACCATAGATTAAACATAATATATTTTGTAACAGTAATTATTACTTTCGCGTATACGAAGTATACAAAGAGAAAGTATTGTAATCGTCAAAAAATTCGAACTCGAGATTTTGACGAATCTCCACGTTTTACCACCACCCTGAGTCCGAAAAACACAATTTTGGAATTATGTCTGTCTGTCTGTGAACACGATAACTCGAAAACTATTAGAGCTACGGGATGAAATTTCGTATGTGATCTTTACACATAATTTGTCAGTTTCTATCAAATTTTGGAGAAAATCCATCTACGGGAAGTCTGCCTGTCTGTCTGTCCGCGGTCATGCGAACACTATAACTTAAAAACTTGAATAGCTAGATCGATACAATTTGGTACACAGTTTTATCATCATGAATGTAAGTCCATATAAAAGTTTGGGCCAAATCCATCAAAGGTTTGACTGTCTGTCGGTCTGTATAATTAACGGATTCTTTTCAAAAGTGATCTCCACACGCATGCGTACTGGAAGCAATCCTCTGTGCACGCGAAAGCTATGGAGCGAATTACGTCAGTTTGTCCTCGAGCCGGCAAGAACGGAAAATCGGTACGTATCTCTTTGAATTTGACTCTTTACCTAGATATTTTTCAATCACTATAATGAAAAACCTACTGATAGTCATTGGATTCTGGTAACAGTAGGCTCGAATTTTTTTAGCTACGCGGGGGAAGGATAAACGGCACCTTTTTGGAGAAGTATACGAAAAAGTTTAGGGGTGGTTTAGGATTATTTTCTAAACATTTTGAAACATTTATTCAGTTTTTGACAAAGAAAAATAAGAGTCTGAAGAAACAGAAAAGAAATTTTGCTGTTTGTTTCTCTCACGATATTACCATTGAACCAAGTTTTCATTCCTTTTCCTTTAATCTTTTCAATTTCCTTCAGGTATCCGTCGATGAAAATTTCTTCGTTCCATTCATCTGAAGGGATCTTTTTACGACGTTCCATCTCGCTTCTGGAAGGAAAATAAAATGATACAAAATTAATTTTTAAACCATTGACTTGGTAACTACAAATAAACAAAAGTTTAAAATATCAATCATATTTTTTAGTTCCTAATGTCTTTATCGGTGCTCAAAGATTTCCATTATTCTATGTTTGATTACAACGCTTTTATTTAGTTATACTGACCTATAATGTGTAAATCAACTTTAAACTGCTCCTATTAATTCAATAATTGATGAAACTACATGCTATTTTTTATTTGATTCTTCACTTTCTTATAATTATAATACTAGAAAAAATTTTTCGTTTCAGGATGGAATCATTTCATTTATTGAGATTTTCCAAAACAGCCCCAGAAAATCTCCTCAAAATGGAGTCGAAGGTGAATTTTGCCTTTCAAGCAATTTCTTGCATTTAATTATTTTTTAACATTTAAAATTCTGGCGCATTATTCTATTAGCCTTTGGCAAAAATGGAGTTCGAAGGTGAATTTTGCCTTTCAAGCAATTTCTTACATTTAATCCTTTTTTTACCATTTAAAATTCTTGCGCATTATTTTACAATCCTTTGGCAACCATCTTACATCGAAATTTGTGTGATTGTTTGTCTTTTTTCAGCTGAAATATCCGGTATTTTACGGATGCCGGACAAAGGATAACTTTTTTAATTTTTCACCTACAGGTTTGAAATTTTATTTCTGAGATACACTTTGCACTAGTGCACAATACACCAAAGGAAAAAAATCTCACTTCATTATTTGCTAATTCCGACAGAAGGGGTTAAGGCGGAAGGTCGCGTAGAAGTTTGGAAAGGTCAAGGTTTTCATAGCGTTATTTCAGTACTTTTTTTTAACCCCTTCTTGTTCAGAATTGTTTTCGAATTTCTGATCCAAAAAAGTAATTTTTTATTGCTGAAAATTAATGTATGTTCTATCCTGAATTCGAAAATGCAAAATATTTTTCTCAATAAGCAGTTTGTGCTTGAACTACTGGTGGTCATATATGTGTATCCCGTTCACTAAACTCCAATTTCCCTGCAATGCATCTAAGTTTTAAATTAAAGCAACACATTCTCTGATAATATATTTTTCAAATTTTTGTTTGAGGTGTTTAAGATATATATCTGCATGAAAAGAATTATTAATTATATGCAAAAGTTGTTTTAAAGGTTTTACAACCTTACCATGAAAACAGCTTTTCAATCTTTCTTTACCATCAGAGCGAAAAAATCACATTGAAATAATTTATTGCCGATTATTTTATTGCTTATCCATAAATACAAAAAGTATAACGGGATACGTAAGTAGCGACGGATTCACTTTGAACGATGTGATTTTTCTCTTCGTCACGTGACATGTGAATCCGACCGTACGGGCACGAAAAAGCCGAACGTATGACGTACGACGGCGACCAAGAAGGTTAATATGATGGACAATCATTTTTCTGCTCGCCAGTATGCGCATTAATGCATTTTCTGCAAAAGTAACACATCCAAATAGTAGTAATTGACATGGAGAAAATATTATTAAAGAACAGTTATGAGAGGATTTCTGCAAGATGTGATTGGACTAGAGTTGAATACGAAGGATTATGCACCAATAAAATCTTATAGAAAATTTAAATATTCAAACATACTCAAATAACAGAAGTAAAAATTGAAAACTTATAAAATTAGGAGATTAAAAAAGTCTCATAAACAAAATTTAACATATGAAATACAAAAAAGTACATTTATCATTTGCGTTTAAGGTGAAAAAGAAGATTTGTGATTTCCTCTTGACTGAAAGGACTGTGGCTACTTTACTTGATAAAATTGTGGAAATCCGAGACTTTTTTGAAGGTGTCTGCGTGCGAAGACAGGCCCAATTTGGCGAGGAACTGCATTAGGAAGGGGAAAAGTGATGCGAGGCTGGAGCTGCTGAAGGACATGATGGCGCCCTCTATTCCTCCGTCCACGATGGCCCTCCTGGGGTCACCCCTGAGGAGGGGCTTGCCCAGAATGATGCTCGTTATATTGTTGGAGACGCTGGTGGAAAGAGGATCGTGCACGTCGTACGGTTTGCCGCCTTGCTGCTCCAAAAGTTGCACGAAATCCTCCACTTCGGACTGTGAAGAGAGTGAGTACAAAAATAAACCACGGTGCAATGAGAAGGAAGTGGTTTTAGCCCTTTCGGGATTGGGGCACATACATCCAAAAAGAACTTTATACTTAACTAAATACTTTGGAGATAGGAAGTGTTTCCTGCCAGTCCTGCCACGTTTTGAACATATGTCCCTTTCCCCTTCCTCAATGAGAAGAAAGTGGTTTTAACCATTTCGTGATCGGGACACACACGTCCCAAAAGAACTTCATAAAATACTTTGGAGATAGGAAGAGTTTCCTGTCAGTCCTGCCACGTTTTGAACGTATGTCCCTTTCCCCTTCCTCAATGAGAAGAAAGTGGTTTTAACCATTTCGTGATCGGGACACACACGTCCCAAAAGAACTTCATAAAATACTTTGGAGATAGGAAGTGTTTCCTATCAGTCCTGCCACGTTTTGAACATGATATCAATACCGTAGGTCAGAGAAGGCGAACCTCTGAGAAGTGGGTCAACTTTTGCTCATTCTTTTTAATATTAGACCATGGGTCACTTACTCAGTGGCGTCACTAGGAAATGGGAGGGGGCTGTGGTGAAAAAGGTACCGATAATTTGGAGACACAGGAAAGTTGTTAACAGAAAAACTCGATACTTGGCCTTCCTGTTAGGGATTTTTCTGCATTTAAGTTATGAAAAAACATGCATTCATTTCTAAATTCGTATTGTCTCCCGCACTTTTTACTATAAGATTCGAAGCATTATTTCCTCGATGTCTTGCTTCATTGCTTTGAGTATCATAATCACTTCACTTGACATCTAAATTCACATCTACTGAATCAGAATCGTATAATTTTGTCTATATAACTTTGTCTATATGATAACCGCAGCTGATATGTAGATCTACTGAATGTTAGCAGAGTGTATATGCTTGTCTTTACTATGTCTCTTTGAGCATAAACCAGCTCTAGCTGTCGCTGTCTTTAAGGTATCCGACTGGTTTAAAATCGTCATTTTTGATGAAATTATCAAAACAAATTTTATGACTTAATTTTGTAGCCTATTTAATCAGCTTCCTAAAACTGTCTCACTTTTTACTCTACGTGAATTACAAATGGAGTTACAGCTGTTTTATTACTGAACTGTAAGCTTTATTTTATGTTGTATGAAAATTTTAAATGTGTTTTCTGAGAAATGATATTTTTGAGGAAAACTGTCGACCGTAACAATGATTTCTCAAAAAGTTATTCAAGTATTGATATGAAATTTTCCGAGATTGTTTCCTGTAATATGTTTGATGTTTTCCTCTAAAAACTGAGGTCAATTTTAAAATCAAGTATTATTTTTAAGTGCTTAAATATGAACGAAAAGCATTTTTTATGAAAAATTACCAGTTTAGTAACTATGTTCAGCAACATCTCAAAACTATTTTGAAGTACAAGAAATATTTTAGAGCATAACACAGATAACTGTCATAAAAATGTACTCCTACAAGGATTTATGTATATTTAGAATATGATTTTGTCTATGACTGTTAGCGTAAGGCAAATATTTTAGTCATTTTTCTTCAAATTTATCAGTTTTTTTAAAAAAATATTATTTTGAAAGCCTAATTTTACAATATTTTCATAGTTTTAAAACATACGCAGTTGAAAAATAACATTAATATATATATATATAAGTTATTTTTCAAAAAAATGTCTCCGAACAGGTTGGGAGACGTCACTTTCCCGTTGTTAACGTGCGGAAAAGTGACGTCTCCCAACCCAACCGAGGGTACCAGAATAGACCCGTAACTGTAGATGGTGATTTAGGTGTAGCAGGACGGGCGTTCACTCTGTAAGGTGGAAATGTTGTAACTGTGAATATGTTCTGAAAGTGTGATCGTCCGAATAAATGTCTTTTAACTTATTCTTTCGTCATTTCTGATGTTACTGGATCGCTCCATTACTCATTAAAATTCTACTGCAAAGGGCCAGAAAGTTTTTATCTTATCATCCAGCAGCTCTTTTATCACCAGAGTTATAAGTCAAGCTGCCTGTCTCTAATATAAGGATTATGGCCGTTTCAGTTCCAAATAGGATAAACCTAACAATGGTCATTGGCAAGCTGACTTCCTGTCCCTAACACTTCCTCTAAAAAAATTTTGTTTCCTTTTTGTTCGACAACTTTTATTTAGGCATATGCTCGCCAATTCCATGACCGACTGTCATGAGCCATACACAAGTGCGGCGATATAATAGAAAATATGTTAGCCAACGTCCATTTAGAAGTATTGTTTTATTAATTCGGCATTAGATATTTATACTTTAATTTTTAATATTTTGAATTTACTGATCTCCCTTTAATGATATGAAAATTAAGTTTATGAAAATCAACGCGTGGATCATTTAAAAAACCTTCGTGTGTCAGTGTCTGACACGCGGGTCATAGGTCCACCACCACTGCCGTAAATTTTATCTAGTGTTCCTTAAACATCGATAGACTATCGATACAATAGGAGCCAAGTCGATATTATCCGGTTTTCGGAACTATCGACTGAAACAATCTATAGTATCAACTTTGTCCATAGTATCGATAGTTTTCTCCTGGAAATACTATCGATAGGCGCATTTTCAGTCGAAAGTTTTAGAAGTATCTATTGGAACTATCGATAGTTTCCAAACTATGGACTGAAACAATCGACTAGAACTATCGATAGTTTCCAAACTATGGACTGAAACAATCGACTAGAACTATCGAAAGTTTCCAAACTATGGACTGAAACAATCGACTAGAACTATCGATAGTTTCAAAACTATCGACTGAAACAATCTATAGTATCAACTTTCTCCATAGTATCGATAGTTTTCTCCTGGAAATACTATCGATAGGCTGTATAAGTCAGTTTTAGAAGTATCTATTTGGAACTATCGATAGTTTCAAAACTATCGACTGAAACAATCGACTAGAACTATCGATAGTTTCAAAACTATCGACTGAAACAATCGACTAGAACTATCGATAGTTTCAAAACTATCGACTGAAACAATCGACTAGAACTATCGATAGTTTCTAAACTATCGACTGGAAAAACACCTATCGATAGTATAGATAGTTTTGAAACTATCGATAGTTCAGTCGATGTTTGGGAAAACAATCGACTGCACTATCAATAGTTGAACTATCGAAGTTTAAGAAATACTAGTTTTATCCACTGTGTTACATCAGCTTTTTTGTTAGCAAACGAGTGTGTGTCCGTTCTTTCTCAGAACATATCGCTTAATTTCAATAAAATTTAGAATTATTTACAAATCTAAATCCCAAAAAATTTATTTTTTGACAAAATTACTCAATGAAGGGGTCTATTCTGGTACCCCCGGTTGGGTTGGGTTCTGCACGTTAACAACGGAGCCCAACCCAACCGAGGGTACCAGAATAGACCCTGAAGTCGACGGAGACACGTAGCCCCAGTGATCCCGAAGGACGGGACATACAGGGTGCCCACTAAAGTCCCTTACCACCCTTTTAACTACCGAATGGCTGCATCTATCTTCATAAGAGTGGTGTCTAGGCATGATAAAGTGGCTATGCGCTACTGGATGAAACCACTTACAGCGCCACCTGGTGGAAAACGGTGGAGTTAGCGTTGTTATCTCTAAAAGGGTACGAAATAGAGGAAAAAAGTGAATTACAAAGTTGTAGAGCATCATCTATTTAGTACAAGAAGACACCTTGTGGATGTAAATGCTTAGAACAGAACACTTAAAACACGCATTTGTTTGTTCGCGATTTCCTACGCTGACATCAGGCCGCGGTAGCCTAGTGGTAAGGTCTCGACCTCGGGACCGGAGGGTCGCAGTTTCGAAACCCGATTCCACTGAAGATCCGCCGTGTATGGGGCTTGTTGCACGCTAAATCATACGTAGTGGCCAAACGTCCTCCCGTTGGTGTGGCGCGGAAGTTTGGAGAGGGGGGTGCCAGCTCAGGTGTCGTCCTCGTCATCTGACAGCGGTTCAAAATTACGAGGTCCGTCCCTAAATAGCCCTCGTGTTGCTTCAAAACGGGACGTTAATATAACCTAACCTACGCTGACATCTGACAAAACATTCTTAGGAAAAAACCTAATTATCATAAGATACCTTTATTTCCGATGTTCAAACTTCTCTCTGTCAGCTACAATGCACATCTGGACCCTTGCTTGAACTTCACGTTGCACACAGTGTAGTATAGTTTCGTGACGTTACTGTTTCGAAAGCCGCAAACAATCAAATGTGCATTTTAAGTGTTCTGTGTTTAGCATTCATGACCATAAAGTGTCTTTTTGTACTAAATAGATGATGCTCTACAACTTTGTAATTCACTCTCTTCCTCTATCTCGTACCGTTTTAGAGATAATAACGCTAACTCCACCGTTTTCCACCAGGTGGCGCTGTAAGTGGTTTCATCCAGTAGCGCATAGTCACTTTAACATGCCTAGTTATCACTCTTATGAAGATTGTAGCAGCCATTTGGTAGTTAAAAGGATGGTAAGAGACTTGAATAGACACACTGTATATGTTCCGGTCCTAAACTAGGGGATATATATTTCCTAAAAATAAAAATACTTTGTTTTCGAATTCTAATGTACCCTACTCATAGATAGTGCTACCAAAATTGCTTTCAGCTTGAAAAAATCTCGTCGCCGGAAAGGCTCGAAACGGCTGTGTTCCGCATCCTATTACTTTATTTTATTTCTCTCAGTGTTAATGTACACTATCTGATCAAAAGTATACGGGCATTTTCGGATTTTCATATTTTTTAGAATTTCTCCTGAAAGGCCAAACTGACTGCCCTTGAACTTCGACCGTGTAAAGCATACCCTGTAACTCACATTTTATAGTGAATATTCGGACCTGAGAGCAATCTTCGAACAGTAATCGTCGATCTACAATTTATATTATGAATTTTATTTATAAGTATGCCTGGGTATTCAGCATGTACAATATTTATTAAATTCTATAAAATTATGCGAAAATTCAAGTTTAAAAAATATCAATTCGTGGGAACCCCACATCGTTTTGTTTCTCTTAGAGGGAAGCAAAAATTCGGCTCAAAGCAACTCTGGTTGTAGTGTTCGTGCTTTATCCACCTTTTACCCATTTAACACCGATGAGGTGACTCTAGTAGTCATAGGTATCAGGTGTTCAGGGTGGCGTTAGGTCAGATGATGATGACAGCATCTGAGCTGACACCCCATCTCAAAATTTCCTCAGCATACCGGCGGGTGGACATTTGGTCCTCTAAACATGATTCAGCGTGCAGCAGACCCACATACATGGCTCGATGGATTCGGGTTTCTAGCCTTGAGTCCTCTAGACCCGAGGCCGAGATCTTATTACTAGACCACCGCGGCTCCCGTGTACTAATTGAAGAATGATAATAAACAGTCATTTCTACATGAAAGAACATAAGACGATACAGGTCCAATGCACTAGACATAATCGCTTTCAGTTTCATTTATTTACCAGTTTGAAGATATAAGAAATTTCAAGTCAATACAATGTCAACCTTACAGAATAAACAATTTCATTTGATTAAGGATTTTCAAAGTTTCCACCTTAAAAGAAAGCGCAGTTATTTTTCAAGCACTAAGATAACGTGTTATTTTTCAAGCTCTAAGATAATGTGTTATTTTTCAAGCACTAACATAATGTGTTATTTT
>BGPR01012513.1:32723-44683 GCA_013235015.1 Araneus ventricosus | reverse complement strand
GTGTGTGTGTGTGTGTGTGTTGGCGGTCTACAGAACAGATCGTTGTACTAGGAGCTACCGAATTTGGTACAGGTATGATTTGGACGGTGGGAATGTGTACCTCTGGGCCATTCTTTAAAATTTTTTATTCAAATTGTAATTATTTAAAAATTAAACGAATTTTGGCCGTTTGCTGCCGTTTTCTCGTGAATAACTTCCGAAGTAATTAACGCTCGAAAATTATTTTTATATCATTTTAAAGTTCGAGTTTTCACCTTTCTAATGCTGTTAGTTTCAACTCTGTATATTATTTCAGCGAATTTTAAAATCTTTTTGAAAGCATTATCGATTGCTCTGAAATCAGTGAAGGTCACTGAATGGATAACACCCCTCGCGGACAAGGTCACGGAACGTTGTTTCCTCTAGGAGGAGAGATAGGTTGTCCCCTTTTTCCGCCTTTTTCGAGATGACGTGGAAGAAATTCGTTTGTACCCGGGGTAGATGGCGGGGTGTACCGCGATTGGCTTTAGCAAAAAGATTCACATTTCACTACCACAAAATTTTTTTTCCCTCTAAATTTTAAACTATTTTTTAAATGATTATGTTAAGATAAATGTTGGTTTTTACAATTTTCAAACATTTTAAACACATTTTAGGCGTAAACCACTTCTATTCCATTTTGAAATGTGAAAAGTGACCTTTCCTCTGATATTAAACTTTATGCTCTATGCGACTTTTTTGCGGAATTTTATCGAACTTTTATTCCTCTTTCAAATTATACATGCTTTACCAATCCTTCAATAAACTCAATTAGAATACCACAATCAGAGCGAAACAGATAAAGAAACATCAAATTAAAAAAGAATTGAAATAGCTTTTCGCTGTTGTAAATGTTTTTATACATAAATTTACAATGTTTTTCTGATTGCATATGATTGATGATTGTTTTAAAGACTTATACCATTCTTATGCCATTTTGTCAAAATGAAAGGGCATTTCAGAATGTAACAACAATTTCAAATTAATATTTGAGCGTAAGCAGCTAAAAACCACATTCATTTACTGTTCTCTGAAATTTCATTTACGATCTGGAAACCTAGAACTTTGAATTTATGTATCTAAAGATGATCTTTTTTCACTTTTTCATATTGGATGCATTTCTATTTCATTTTTGATTTCGGAACTAATTGGTTTATCTAAAAAATAAAAGAAAAATTCATTTTTTCATGACATTTTACTTAAATCATAATAGTCATTTGTTTGAGTTTTCAGGTGTTTTTTTTTTTTTTTTCAAAATTGTCAGTTTATTACGTTAAAAAATTCAAAGCGGAAATAACTTCGTCGGATAAATAGCTTTATTTACAAATTAATAACATAAAATAAACAATAACAACTATTTCAAACATCATGTATATGTTGCATTTTTTGATATAACTGAATCATTTTAAGTTTTAAGCTTTAATAAGGGCGAACCAGCTGGTCGCCGAAGGCGGCTAGTTTTGAATACTAGTTGGTCCCGCGAGTAGTAACCGCAGGCTTTGGGGGAGAACCATAGAAGTGGGCGTGGCACTGTCAATCAAACTTCCCCCTTCCTCCCCCCTTGCGTGCCATCTAACCCCACCAACAACCCTCTCCACTCCGGCAATTTTCCTCTCTCCCATTCTCTCTAGAGGGGCCAAGACGATGTCCCCCTCCCTCCCCTAAAACCGCAACTGTATTTATTTTCTTTTAGGAACTTCGAAATTGTTTCGCTGGTTTGGTCGGATTTTTGAGTCACCTATTAATTATTATTGTCTATGAATCCCCTATTAATGATTATTGCCAATGAATCTACTAATGAATGCTTATTTTTAAGATATTAAGAAATGTTTAGAGATTAAAGAATCTTACACGTTACATAGGTCCGCGAGTCGAAATTTTAAAAGAAATCTTGTCATTGTCGGAGGTATATAGATGAACAGTTTCAGGCTGATTTGTTTGATATGCAGTTTGCAAGTAAATATAATAGTGGATATAAGTATTTACTGACCTGTATAGACGTGTTTTCAAAATTTGCCTGGGCAATCCCTTTGAAGAATAAGACAAGTAAAAGCATTTTAAATGGCTTTCAAAAAATATTCAAAGAACGTAAATCGCAGTTACTACAAACGGATGAAGGAACTGAATTCAAAAACAGGTTGGTCCAAAATTATTTAAAGAAAATGAATGTACACTTTTTTTAGGACGAATAATGAACCTAAAACTAACATCGTTGAACGCTTTCACAGAACTCTGATGTCGAAATTGAAGAGATATATTACAGAATATAACACTCGAAAGTACATTGACGTGATTGAAAAATTAATCTCCAGTCATAATCATACGTGGCACCGACCCAGATAGCAATTTTAGTTTGCAGCAATCTTGCTCCGCAAATCTGCAAGCTTGCAACAAATTTGACACGACAAGAGTGTAAGCTTGAAACAAGTTATTGCAAACGAGTTAGTCACCACATGGCGAACTTGTCGCAAGTTTGTTGCGTCAAACTCATTGCAAACTGTAGCAAAAACAGAGTACGAACACAACCACGGATTCGATCCCGCGACACAACGCTTCCAAAACCTGTTGCCCTAACCATTCAGCCAGCTAGACTCCGGGAGGAGGAGATAGATTGCGCTAATAGATCGATCATACGATATATTTTAAATTCTTTTTCTTGATTTGATTATTTTTTTAATTTTGTGTTGAGAATATGATTTGAAATCAAAGAGAGAGCGATTTTCGCTAATAACTACGTTTTGCTAGTAGAATAAATTATCAAATTAGGGTTCAAAAGTAATTATTTTAAAAATGGGACAAAATGTAAGTTATTATTTTTCAACAAACATTGACTTTTTTTAGGTTTAGTTTTGTTTGTAAATGTTAAAATTCCAATATTAAGAAAAAGTTGATACAGTTTTCTTTAAAGTGCGAGTGTTATATTTAGGAAAAAGATGGAAATTGTTTCAAAAATTTTTTTAATAAAAAAGTTAGTTTTTTCACAAATTATCATTGATTTATTGAACTAATAAAAAGAAGTACGGTCTAGGAGATGCTATTAAAAATCGGATGTTTTTTTAAAACAGAGACAAAGATTATCTCTAAGTGTGTTATCATCTTTGCAGCAAACTTGTTTTGCAATCGTGGTGTGAAATTCGTCATGACATCTTCACAGCAAACTTGTTGCAAGTGGGTTGGTCGATTATGCTTTGTTACTTTGCAGGAAGTTCGCTGCAAAGTTGTCACATCTAGTTTGTCATTACAAGCTAATATCAAGAAAAATCAAATATGTTGCAAGTGTACATGCTATCTGGGGAAGTATCAAAATGGAACCATCTTCCGTAAATATCGATAATCAAGCAGAAGTACGGCAAAATTTATATGGAGTTCTTACTAAGGAAAAAGCAGAAAAATCTTCTTTTAAAGTTGGCGATCCGGTGTGTATTAGTAAGTGGAAAAGATTTGAGAAAGGATACGAAACTAATTGGTTTAGAGAAATATTTACTGTTCACAAGATTGTTCCTAAAATACCAAATGTTTATAAGCTCCGAGACTTCTACAATAGTGTTATCGAAGGTACATTTTACGAGAAAGAAATGCAAAAGTTGAAGATTCCGACTATTATCCAGTAGAGAAAGTGATTAAGAAAAGAAAGAAAAATGAGAAAATGGAATATTTTGTTAAATTTCAAGGTTATCCGGATGAGTTTAACTCACGGGTGAGTGAGGTGAAAATGTTATCACTAGAGTGTACAGAAAACCCAACTTTTATTTAAAAAATATGCCATTCTACGTGACGCTTCCCTCTGACAGCTCACTACATTATTTTCCCAATAACAAAATTTCTAGTTTTGTCACCCAGCTCCCTGCTCCCATACATTTAGAAGGAAAGTGGGAAGTGGGATTAGCCGAAATCATTTATCCTCACACCTGGTATAATGTGAACGAAAAAAATCATTTATTCGGATTTGATTTGGGAGATGGAGAGTTAATCACTAGAAAGATGCCGCCAGGATCCTATGAAACCGTTCCTGACATTTTAAAAGCAATGGTGTTACCTTCGCACGATGACAAAATTGGTTTAAAATTCAAGGATAAGAACAAACATGTGAAAATAAAAACCGAAAAGAAATCAAAGGTTGTACTACAAGAAGGTTTGTGCAACCTCTTAGGTTTTCATCCTCATGTCGTTGAAGGAGTAGAAGAAAGTTCATTCGTAGCTGACCCTCAAGCAGCCTTTCCAATATTGTACAGTACTTGTAAATGCCCATTATGAAAGACCTCATTACGTACCCGTTATCCGCCAGTCCTTTCAAATTATCGAAATAGAGCTGTATCTTAATTCGGGTGCTTTAGTTCCATTCGAAAGAGGAAAAGTGATTGTTGCATTACATTTTCGAATGCGACAAATCTTACAAATACACGCATTTTTGGATGTAATAGTCATTTGCAAAGTGGAAAGAAAATTTGTAGCATTACGAGAGAGCCTTAAGTGTGCTGCACGGAGAGATTTGAAGAGCATTATACTAACCATATAGGTTCTGTATTCCATATTACGAAGATGTTTCATTTTAAAAAAGATATGGTGAAATATTTCGTCTTTGGTTTCGAGCAGCTTTGCCATTCCTCATGAAAGGTGGGAAAATTAGTGGAAAAGAAGCTCTCGTTACGGGAACAAAAGTCGTTAACGATGTCTTGTCTGTAGAAGAGTTTAAAACATCTGTGACAAAAAGAAGTAAAGAAGCTGATAAAGGCTTAGCTCGGGAAGCTGTTGATCATGTGTACAGTCAATGATTGGGCGAGGAAAATATAAAAAGACGCGAAAACGACAGGAAAGAATAATTTAATCTAAAGTAAGGAAGGAGAGAGGTCGAGACATCTTCGATTCGTAATGGCATACATTTTGAAAGGATCTCCTGGATGTGTCAAATCGGAATTGGAACTTACCTGCAACTCAAACGGCTATAGAAAATGGACATTGGATCGAATTTCATCCACTATCTAATGTATTCGATGGAGGACCTGTCGAATTTCATATATCCGGAAGTGGAGAAGAATACCTTGATTTGAGTCAAACACAACTTTATGTGAAAACAAAAATTTTGCAATCAGATGGTTCACCCATAAAAAAAAAGAATCTAAAACTGGACCGGATGGTACACCCTCATCAACAGAAACTAAGATAGGCCCTGTCAACTTATTTCTACATTCACTCTTCAGTCAGGTGGATGTTTCCTTAGATGATCGTCTTGTGTCTAACGCGAGCAATACTTACCCGTATCGATATTATATCGAGACATTATTGAATCATAGTCTCGACAGTAAGGCTTCCCAGCTTACATCTGAAATGTTCTACAAAGATAGTGACAAAGGACTTGAAAAGCGATCTACCTTTTTTGAATCGAGTGCTACGGTGGATATAACTGAATGCATACACAGCGATTTGTTTCATTAAGAAAGCTTGTTGCTGAATTTAGTAGTTGTGAAAGTAAAACTGATTCGAAGTAAACCCGAATTTTGTTTGCAAGGAACTGAAGGACACAAAGTTGTTTTGGAGAAGATCAGCTTACTGATTAGAAAATTACGTGTTAGTTCTGGTGTTATTTTAAGCCATGTGAAAGCTTTGGAGAAGGAAACTGCCAAATATCCCATTAATCGAGTACTCTGCAAAGTGTATTCCATTCCGCAAGGGCAGTGGCCGCTCGTGAGCTCAGAAACGAGGAGGGCTGCAAGGTAATATTTTTCAAGAGAGTGCATTTTTAAAAAGCTGTTTTAACTTTCAGTAGGCTAAATTTTTTTAATTCCAAAACCAGATATGAAATTTCCTGCTTTTCAATAAATTAAATATCCAGCATACATGGCATTTACTACTAGTTTTATGTACTAACAGAAAGTTGAGTGAATGTTGATGTGACGATTCTGCTGACGGAAAAAAAAAAATCAGAGCTCCACATATACACTTCCCTCCTCGAACACATCACTCGATAACACTCTTCCAAAAATGAATATCTTCTTCAAAAGAAATCTAGCTTCTATCAAGAGAAAGCAAATAATCAATCAACCAGACGTGTTTCTGTCGTCGCAACACAAACCGAAACTAAAACTCATAAACAGAGAATGAGATTGCCACTTTGTTTGGGAATGAGGAAAAAAAGATAAATAAATTAAAAAAGAGCCTCTTTATCTCGTTCAGTTGGCTCCGTGCCAGCCAGAGTTGCTCGACCGGCAGCCCATAGCCTGTCTAAGTTAAAGGGAGAAAGGGCTTCTTTTTCTCTCCTGTTTTTCTGCTCAGTGAACGAATGTTTTTGGGGGCAACGTACTTTGCAGCTCAGACCTGCTTCTATCTTACTTGTTGATTCATTTTCTGTCTTCTTTTCAATTTTTTAGTACTTTTTTCCATTTTCGTAAGTCATGGAACTCTGTGAGTGAAAAAGTAAGCGAATAAGATTAAAAACGAATATGCAAGTTTTAAAAAAAATTTCAGGAAGTGCTGCAGCTCTGCAGCCCTAATGGACGAGCCGCCACTGCGCAGGGGAGTATGTCGATGGTACAAGACAATATTTTCGTTGGACAGATGCCTAAAAGGATTATTGTAGGATGTGTGAATAAGTAAGCCTTTCACGGTTTCTTTCAAAAATCCCCATTCGAATTTAACCATTTTGACATGAATTTTATTGGAGTTTATGTCGATGGGCAGTCAGTACCACATAATCCACTAGAACTGAATTTCGACAAAAATAATTATATTAAAGGCTATTGCAGTCTGTTTTCTGGAACTGATAAATTTGGCCAAGACCAAGGATTATTCATTTCAAGGGAAGAATATATGAACGGGAATACACTGTTTGCTTTCAATTTATCACCTGACCTTTGCAACGGAGATCATTTTAATTTGATCAAACACAGAAACCTCAGACTGGAATTAAACTTTGCAGAAGCTCTGCCTCACGCTGTCTCTGTGATAATTTTTGCAGAATTTGATAACGTAATAGAGATAAACAAAACGAGAAATATTTTACATAATTTTGGAAACTGACATGGATGGAAACTGATGGATATCAGATACATTTTATTTTATCAGGAGACCGAACTCTTCATTCTTTTTTCGTGGTGTGTTTGCATCTGACACAACGCCATTACTGAAAGAAAATTCTGCCATTAGTGTGAATGTAGACAAGTCTTCTGAGACTGGTTCTCACTGGGTATCATTCTTTTGTGAAAGTGGCAACATTGATTTTTTCCTATTCGTATGGAGACCCACCTGAATTTTTTGGTTCAAGATTTCGTCTCAAATTATTCTTCTGAGAGTTAGAATTCGACAACCCTACAAAATCTTACTTCCAATATGTGTGGAGCCTATTGTATTTATTTTATCTTAAAATGATATCAAGGATATTCATTGTATTCTATTGTAAGGAATTTTGTTCATTCCAAGAAAAATGATTTTCGAATGTATCAATTTGTGAAAAAACGATATGGTGTAAGAATGATTTTTAAGCAATAAATTTTAAAATGTAATATTTACATTATTGTGTCTTTTCTCTGATTTAAAAAAAATCTCATTTGATTACCTTTAACTTGCCATGACCAAATTGTAGAAATATAACCACGCATAAAATTATAGTTTCAATCATTGATTAAAGATTCGTTACACTTGCAACGTTCGCGCACCGCTCTCGTAGGTGGAGCAACAGGTTGTGGAGAGACAGACTTGGTTAAATAATTGATCGATTACAAAATGATACACCCCTTTCCCTAAAAAATAATTTGGTGTTATGGTGCTTATCAAAATCTTTACGAAGAAATGAAAAATATTGAATTTCACGAGGGTTTACCGTCTAACATTAACAGTGTTTCGAATGCTTTGATTGTCATAGATGATCTCATGTCAGAGCTTTCAAACGATAACAAGTTAGCCAAACTGTTTACAAAAGGAAGTCATCATCGAAATTTGAGTATTATTTTTATTGTTCAGAACATATTTCACAAAGGCAGAGAGATGCGTCATATTTCATTGAATGCGCATTATACACTATATGGCCAAAAGTATCCGGATCAGACCGTTTCAGATTTTCACATTTTTTTTAGAATTTCTCCGGAAAGGATTAACTGACAGACCTTAAACTTCGACCATGCGAAGAATAGACTCTAACTCACATTTTGCATTGACGATTCGGTTCTGAGTGCAATACGGGACCGTCTACAAGCTGATGAAGAAAAACAATTTTTTGGCCCACTCCTCTTCACAGAATACTTATAACAAGATGAAACTTTCAGACCTGGTTATGTTTAATGTGCATAATATTTACAGGAATTTTCGTAAACTCAGCACAAATATTTGGGGAGATATAAAGGTTTTCTTAAAAATCCCAAATTTTCTCGCCTCTTATTTGCTTATAACATGCAGAGTTTTCTGTTATATTATACGAAACTTACAAAAAAAATGACAATATGTTAGAAAAGCATTCTGTAAAAATTTAGAAAACAAATTTTGAATATTACAGGAAATATGAGCATTTTCAGTAAATACTTTTTTACAGTGCATGCACGAGACATAGCGTAATTTTTCTTTCACAACTTTAAAGTCCGGTAAATTGGACAGTTTATATAAAAAAATTCAGTTCAATATCTTGTATTCAGAAAGATATCGGCATTACAACGAGCAGAATTTTAGCTTCTATCGAAGAGAAGCTAAAAGATGAGGGGTTGTACACAAATTGATATTTTTTTAACTTATATCTTTGAATAGTTATATTGAATTATATAGTGGTTAGAATTTGCTGAATACCCATGAACATTTATCAATTACGTGCATAACTTAAATTCCAGCTAATTAGGCACTATAAATAACAAAAATTTCATTACTTTAATTATATTATTTACATGATTATTAACGAGTTACATATTGTTACAATTTTACGGCCAAACGATATTTTTAAATATATTTCTTTTATGGCCAAACGATTTTTTTTATCTAATTAATTTCGTTGCTTAAAATATTTTAATAATTCTACAAATATATTTTTTTATTCGTTACAAATATTAAAAGTGTCTATGGGTATTTAGCAATTTCTAACCACTATACAATTCAATATAACTATTCAACGATATAAGTTTAAAAGATATCAATTTGTGTACAACCCCTCATCTTTTAGCTTCTCTTCGATGGGAGTTAAAATTCTGCTCGTTGTAAAGCCAATATCTTTTTTAATACTTATGATATTGAACTGAAATTTTTATATAAATTATCCAATATACCTGGCTTTAAAGTTGTGGAAGGAAAGCAGCGCTATGTCTCGCGCATGCGCAGTAAAAAGTATCTACTAAAAATGTTCATACTTCCTGTAATATTCAAATTTTTTTCCAACTTTTTACACAATGCTTTTATAACATATTGTCATTTTTTCTGAAAGTTTCGTATAATATAACAAAAAACTGTGCATTTTATAAGCAAAAAACAGGTGGGAAAATTTGGGAGTTTTTAAGAAAACCTTTATATCTTCCCAAATACTTGCGTTGAGTTTACGAAAATTCCTGTAGATATTATTTACGTTAAACATAACCGTTTATGGAAGTTTTATCTTGTTATCGGTATTCTGTGAAGCGAGGTGGTCCAAAACATTTTTGCCTTCATCAGTTTGTCGACGGTCCCCTAATTAGCCTCAGGACGGAATCTTCAATGTAGAATGTGAGTTACATGGGTGAAGTTTAAGGGCAGTCAGTTAATTATTTCTGGGGAAATTCTAAAAAGTGTGAAAATCTGAAAGTGTCCGGATACTTTCGGCCATATAGTGTATGTTTCTATTAAAAAACCCAAGAGATCGTTCCCAAATCATGCATTTAGGCAGAACGCCGAAACAAAGTCAAATTGTTTCGGGAAGTTTACAAAGATGCCACCTGAAAAGCATATAGTTATTTGATGATTGATCCGACACCTCAAACAGACGATTCACTGTGCATGCGGACAAGGCTTTTCCCAGGAGATAAATACTACGTGTATCAACTTCGCTAGATTAGATTCCACATGACATCTGCAGTTATAGATTTTGAAGGTTTTCAGCTCTCTCCAGGACGTTTCATCGTTAAAGAGCTGGCGGTGCATGCCGTGAATGACGATACTTTCTGCGGGCGATGACTTTTTAAATCACTTCACTCTTTTGAAAGTTTGGACCGTTAAAAACAAAACACTTACTCTTGGATTACTAAGTTTCTACATCAGATCGAATGGTGAATTACCATACGATACTTTTCATGATGTGTTGACAGTCATATTCGAAACGTTTCCCTATATTTGCGTGAAAGGACTTGGGGGAAAAAAAGAAATTTTTAGAATTTCTGACAGGTCGGGAGATCTTAAACCTGGATGATTTTGAATGTCATAGGGTAAAAGATTTACCTTCTGGCGATGTTTTGAGCCCATTTATGCACGGGAAACACTTTCAGCATTGCGCAGTCTACAAATCTAAAGCATTTGCCAAACACTTGGAAACTATATAAAGCCTTCTTTTGTGTGTTTTCGATCTCAGTAGTGATCAACATGTCAGCGTGTACGCAAAAACAATTGGAATACCTGAAAGCTTTTTCTTAAAATTAAATCTAAAAGTTCAATTTTTAAAACGTTTCGATAATCGCCGGAGGGGGGGGGGTTGGGGGGTTAGGTGGCCCGCGAGGGGGGAAGGGGGAACGTGAATGACAGATGCCACACCCACTTATATTGTTCTCCCCCAAAGCCTGCTGTTACTACTCCCGCGCAGATCTTCTGCGCTCGATTGTATGCACACCATGATTTTCCTGACGCTTCCAGAATCAAACTGGCGACTCAGCGCTCCAAAAAAATTTGCCAAGAATGAAAAGGCACCAAGTGGTGTGTGCATAACAGAAAAGTAGCCAAAGTACAATGTTCACTCCATGATTTTCACTTCAATTTGTGCATGACACGATTTTATCTACGCTGACTTAAACTATTTTGACGTTCTCTGGCTCGCCGAAGCCCATCTGCTTCATTTCTAACTGATCTCTTTTGAATAATTTCATCCAAAGTTTCATTACGTTGTAAGAAATATTGTGAATTCTTAATCTTAAACTCATTTTTTTCGAGAAAAATTTATTTTACGCCAGAACGAATATAGTAACAGCTATGACTATGAAGTTATGGCTAACATGGAGGAGGCTACAGGTTTTGTTTCGTAAACAAACCGATCGTTGCCATCGGCAAAAGAGAAACTAGCCTCTTTTCTGTGCCACGTACGTTAGCGTTTTTTATATATAGAATATGTCTACACCACCCAACTTATAACCAAAACATAGTCATGCTTTTATCATTTTTTCAGAAATCAACAAATAAACTTCTAATAGCAGCTAATAGTAACTAAGTAATCACTCTAAGTAACGTTATTTGTTTCACTAAACAAGCAATACAGCTTGGTAAATTTAACCGTTCGGAGCTTCGATAAAATACAAGAAAATAAATCTAACATATTTTATTTGCCAATTAACTCACTAACAGAATATTTCAATGTGAGTTTCTTTCACACTAGGCATTTTTATTGGAAGATACTTCATTATTGCTAGCTAAACAACAATCGAATCATGTAAAAAAATAACTATAAATAACCTAAAGCACATCGTCCGGGTTTCTTCGAACTACATACCGCCCGAAAACGATAATAGCCTTTACTTTAAAAGGAAAGTTTCTTTCTTTCTTTCTTCTTTTTCTGAAAATTTAAAAAGATCGTTATTTGTAAAGCATCTTTTTAATTTTGATACCAACCATTAATCATTTCTGAACAAATGTTTTTTTCATAGTTAATGATTATGATACCGAATAAGATAATCCTTAAATGATGGACCCTTTGTAGAATCCAAAGACCTAATTTGTAAATGGAACTTCCATTATCAGTCTGGAGGCTTTAACAACTTACAGAGGTGTTGTAGGTCATTCAAGAGATTTTACTCTTTTTCAAT
>BGPR01012513.1:0-29462 GCA_013235015.1 Araneus ventricosus | reverse complement strand
TGATGACCCTTTGTAGAATCCAAAGACCTAATTTGTAAATGAACTTCCATTATCAGTCTGGAGGCTTTAACAACTTTCGAAACTTACAGAGGTGTTGTAGGTCATTCAAGAGATTTTACTCTTTTTCAATCAAGTCGCTTTGACTTAATATTTTCAGTGCGCTTTTATTAGAACAAAACAGAAGGCTGAGACTATTAATTAGATATTAATTCGAACAAGATAAAGATAAATAAGAAATAATAAAAATAATTCATTATGCATTCTATGCATAATGCTAGTGCAAAGAAACGTTATCCCAGATAGTGATCTGCAATTTTCTAACGAAACAATTGATAAAGATTATTAAAACAGTTTTCTGAAAACAAGAATTTTCAAGTAAAAGTACAATTTTTACTGAATAAATTAAGGCATAAACATATGAATGATGTCTAAAATTTTAAACGTATATTTTGTTATAAACTTTAATTGATTTCTGACTTAATTCTTCAATGCGTTGGTACATTTTCGGACAACGTTTTATTCTTTTCTGTCAATATTAAATCCAAATTTTCATTATAAAGCTCAGTAGTATTATTATTATCTCCTTAAATTTAAAGGCTTTTATGATGAAGAATTTTCGTTATCATTATAATATTTTGCCTTTTCAGATGTTCAGTTATTTTAGCTAATGTAACTGGATGAGCATTAAGGATTGTTAGCTTAACAATTTGGTAGTATCTGAAATAAGCTGAAGATGATGATTTGAGAAATGAGAACACTCGATTTCTAGAAGTCCTAGTGTAAAAGTTTTCGAAAAATTCCTTGTTGTTTGGCACTCATTACTCAGCAGGAGCCTGTTATTGAGGATGGAGACGCAAGTTAAAACTACCAAAACAAGCAAAACCATCCAACACACATATTCAAACTAATCAAGCAAAGCTATCCAACTACGAGGGCAAGTTTAAAATACATTTCCTTTCTTAAGAGCTTAATTTTTTAAAAAATGTATACTTATATGTAATTATTTAAATATTTAGAAGAAAATGTCATCATGTAAAATGAGGTAATTTTAAACTTTAAAGTTGCTTCAAATAAGACTGCTGGATTTCAAACTTTAGAAACAAAATTCCTTGTTTCTTAGATTTTTTAGATAAATACAAATAGCATGTTTTTTATATGCAAATCGAATTAATCGAGCTCCAGTCCGATTTGGATTAAAGGCAGAATTCATGCAGTTAGGAAGTCTTAATTTTACAAATATTTGCTGTTTAGGGTTGAAAGCACTTAAAATTTTGCTCTGAAATGTTTCCATCTTCAGAAATAAAAATAAAATTCGATTATTAACATTTTATGAAAGGAAATAAGTGTCCTGTAAGATCCAAAATTACTAACATTCACCTTTTGAAAACAACGACTTCGAACAAGATTTCATCTTAAGTAGAAATGATGGAGTGGGGCAGAGAGGAGAAATATTAGGCAGGAGATATTAATTTGTAATTCTTTTTATATATTAAATAATATATTTCATAAAATAAACCGATTTATCATATATATACAGAAACAAATGCAAAAACCAACTAAAATTAGTTTAATCAAATAAACCACTTAAATCAAAGAGCAATAATGCAACTGGAACGAAGCACGTTTTTTCATAGTTAATGATTATGATACCGAATAAGATAATCCTTAAATGATGGACCCTTTGTAGAATCCAAAGACCTAATTTGTAAATGGAACTTCCATTATCAGTCTGGAGGCTTTAACAACTTTCGAAACTTACAGAGGTGTTGTAGGTCATTCAAGAGATTTTACTCTTTTTTTCAATCAAGTCGCTTTGACTTAATATTTTTCAGTTGCTCTTTATTAGAACAAAAACAGAAGGCGAGACTATTAATTAGGATATTAATTCGAACAAGATAAAGTAATAAATAAGAAATAATAAAAAATAATTCATTATGCATTCTATGCACAATGCTTAGTGCAAAGAAACGTTATCTCAGATAGTGATCTGCATTTTTCTAACGAAACAATTGGATAAAGATTATTAAAAAACAGTTTTTCTTGAAAACAAGAATATTTCAAGTAAAAGTACAATTTTTACTGGAATAAATTAAGGCATAAACATATGAATGATGTCTAAAATTTTAAACGTAAGTTTCTTTGTTATAAACTTTAGATTGATTTCGACTTAATTCTTCAATGCGTGATGGTACATTTTCGTGACAACGTTTTATTCTTTTCTGTCAATATTAAATCCAAAATTTTCACTATCAAGCTACAGTAGTATTTATTATTATCTCCTTAAATTTAAAGGCTTTTATGATGAAGAATTTTCGTTTCATTATAATATTTTGCCTTTTCAGATGTTCAGTTATTTTAGCTAATGTGACTCGGATGAGCATTAAGGATTGGTTAGCTTAACAATTTGGGTGTCTGAAGTAGGCTGAAGATGATGATTCGAGAAATGTTATGGTAATGAACACTCGATTTCTAAAAGTCGCTAGTGTAAAAAGTTTTCAGCAAAATTCCTTGTTGTTTGGCACTCACAGCTACTCAGCAGGAGCCTGTTATTGAGGATGGAGACGTAAGTTTAAAAACTACCAACACAAACAAAACCATCCAACACACATTATTCAAACTAATCGAGCAAAGCTATCCAACTAGTTCGAGAGGCGCAAGTTTAAAATACATTTCTTTCTTAAGGCTTAATTTTTTAAAAATGTATACTTATATGTAATTATTTAAATATTTAGAAGAAAATGTATTATGTAAAAAATGCAGGGTAATTTTTAAACTTTAAAGTTGGGTTTCAAATAAGACTGCTGGATTTTTAAACTTTAGAAGGCAAAATTTCCTTGTTTCTTTAGATTTTTTTTAGATAAATACAAAATAGCATGCTTTATTATATGCAAATCGGAATAATCGAGCTCCAGTACGATTTTGATTGAAGGCAGAATTCATTCAGTTAGGAAAGTCAGAATTTTGCAAATATTTGCTGTTTAGAGTTGAAAACACTTAAAATTTCGGTCTTAAATATTTTCATCTTCAAAAATAAAAATAAAATTCAATTATTAACATTTTATGAAAGGAAATAAGTGTCCTGTAAGATTCAAAATTATTAACATTCGCCCTAGATCAATTTCGAAAACAACGACTTCGAACAAGATTTCATCTTAAGTAGAAATGATGGAGTGGGACAGAGAGGAGAAATATTAGGCAGGAAACATTAATTTGTAATTCTTTTTATATATTAAATAATATACTTTATAAAATAAACTGATTTCTCATATATATATATATATATATATATATATATATGGGGGGTTGTGAACCACAGGAACTAAAATCTCATTTATTTAGTGCTTGTTTGTGCTTGAGTTTCACATGATTCGTTGCAGTACATCAAGCTGCAATAAAGTTTCACAATACAATATTTATATATGAATACAACCACACGTAGCAGGGCCGGCCCAAACAAACGCGGGGCCTGGTTCAAAGTTAATTTGCGGGGCCTTGCAACAAAATTCGTATAACAAAATAATGATTTATTGCATTTATGGTAATTATTAAATTGCTCAGATTGGAAAAGGACGTAATTAATAAATGAATATAATTTATGCATAAGGAATACAAGAAATATAATTTTTAAAATAATTTTTGATAATTAAAATAATTTTTAAATTTAACATAACCAACGTGCAAACTTTAATGCTAAAATCGTTAAAAACATTATCCTACACGAAATCAATAATGAAGTTAATTTAATAATAGTTATTAAATAGTCAAAAATAATTATGAAAAGTCAAAAATGTAACCCTCGAGAAGTCGCGCGTATGTATGAGGTACTTGTATCGTGCATCGTATCATATATTTATATCGTACTATTTTACAAAAATGAATGCAACTTATATTTATGTATCTGTATTTAATAGCTCCATACTACATAAAGATTTTATAAATAAAATTTGCACTT
Source organism: Araneus ventricosus (assembly GCA_013235015.1). NCBI lineage: Eukaryota > Metazoa > Arthropoda > Arachnida > Araneae > Araneidae > Araneus > Araneus ventricosus. The sequence goes on along the minus strand of BGPR01012513.1, from coordinate 25,510 downwards.
TAATTTACAAAAGAACGATATAAGCAAGTAATACGATGCACAATATAAGTATCTCTGACAATACGCTTGACTGCTGGGAGGTTAAATAATCCAAATGTGCAATACTTAGTAATGTAGTGCTATACTAGACAAATAATAATTGTAATTATATTGGATTTCGATTAAACATGCACTTTTATAACTTTTATGGAGGAAAATTCATCAATTACTCCATCGAATTAATTTAATCAGAAGTGTATTTTTCGATGCTAAGAAATGCAAGATCACTCAGGCCATCTCCTATGGACAAAATGAGAATATGAATATCAGTTTACTGAATGAGCGTTTACAGCTAGCAACAGACACTGAAATTGTTAAAAGTATCTGAAGTGCATTTCTCAGATTTGGGAAAACATCCTCACCGTAATCTATCCTATTAAAATTCGAAGGTAAACAAACATATGTATCTATGTCCTTCTATCTTCTCACGAACTACTGAATCCTGAAACTAGCCGTAAGTACCAAAAGATGGAAAATAATCCAAGGAATCCATTTTGACTATTTAAATTCCGAAATTGTAATTAGTTAAAAAGATATTAAAAGCGTCAAAATGAATGAATTGACGTGCTGCCATCTATTGGCATTATGGTGAATTTATTCACGGCGGATTCTTTTTTCCCCTATTAGTTTTCGCATCCGGTGTTGCATTTTTTTTATTTATTTAACGGAAGTTGGTATTTCGTTTTGATCGAGCTTCTGTGTTTGGATTTATTAACAATGGGAAAAAATCGATTTCATGCTTTTTTTCTTTCTTTTTTTGTATTAAAGTGTTTAATTTCGGAACGTTTGTTAGGGAAAGTAAGTGACAATATTTGTTGATTATAGAGAAAAAGGGAGGAGGGGCATATGAAAGTATATGGATCCAAAGATCTCACGTGACCTCACTTCTCTCCGCCCGGGAATATCCTATTATTCGTGATAGCCCGTGCAACGCCGGGACACACAGCTAGTAAAGTATAAATTTTAAAACCTTTATAGCAATTTTTGAACAAAAGAAAGGTTAAATATTTTTACACTTTTCGATTCAAGTATGAAAGCACACAATTTTTTGCGTGCTTCCATTATTGTAGAATGAGAACAGAAACGTACTGAATATTCAATACTAAATACGAATTAATGTAAATATATTTCAGAGAGAGAGAAAAGTATAAACGCAGATAAACTTATAAGTAACTTTAAATAATGCAGAGGTTGTTCAGTCATTGGGACTGAAGAGGATTCGATTATTTGATGCAAGTGCAAATTAAATCATTTGACATTAACATTTTGAAACAGCTATTTTAATATGATAACTAAATACAAGCATTCCTTTTTAAATAAAAAAAAATCTTCAATTATTTTTTTGCGAACACATGTTGTAGAAATGTGTTCTGCCTTCCTGCTTTGTGAGGAAATATTAAAAACTGTTTAATTTGAAAATTTTCTGTGCTAAAATTAAAATTATAAAATGAGAAAATCGGTTCAATTAGAGTTTCAAAACATGAAATTCTAGAAACTTTAAATTACTTTTAACCATGCAATCAATTTAAAGAGAAAGTCCTTCCCTCCCTTTCAATTTTTCTGTTGATTTACGATCACAGTATTGAAATAAAATTTCATACCGTATGAATGAGATTTTCTTTTAACTTAGATTATGAAATGAATTCTTAAAAGTTGAGCTCATTATTTTTCTTATTTAATAACAAATAGACCAAAAAGATAATCACCTGATCACAAACTTATCCACAATTATGCATAACCTCCTGAGAGTTTCGGTTTTAGGATATTTAAATTGAATCAATCTTCAAAATGCTTCGTATATTTTAAAACTTATCCAAATAATTTTGAAATTTAGTTTTCCAAAATAATAAAAGGTTCCAAATAAGTAACATTTTATAATGAAAAATGTCCAATGTAAAAGAGTAGAAAGCACCAATTGGCGTTTGTTAATAAAAAAAAAAATCTTTTATCTGAAATGTATTCAATAATAACAAATAGCAAAAATATTGTACTACAAAAACAAAGGGGTAACTAAATTGTTTTCTAAATTGATAACCTATTATAATATTAAAATTTTCTTTTTGGAAATATAAAAAGAAATGTTGTTTAATGAATAACTATAAAAAATAGCATGCCTGAAATTTGTCTGCAAGAACAAAAGCAGAATATTTTATTTTCCTGTACGGCTGATATTCTGAATGCGAACGAACTATTCAACTGAAAATTAAGCTTCTGAGAAGAATCATTGTGTTGTCCGTAGTGTTTCACGCAATCCAAATAATATTCCAGATTCAATATTTCAAATTCACTGCTATTGATTAAACTCTGAGGGATAGATGTAACAGACTACCTTTTAAAAAGTACCTACGATTAATTTAAAGATGCTGGAAAACCACATTTAACAAGAAAAGAGAGAAGCCCCTGTGATTATGTGCCTCATCATCGCTTAGCAGTCCTACTGGGCCCAAGAGAAATACATGTGCTTAACATAGGCTAGATAAAGAGAAGATGAGGAAGGGGCACCACAAAGTGTGTGTCTGCGATGGATTGAAAGTAGGATGAATGGATTTAATAGAATACCTTTTAGCAAGTATCTACGTTGAATTCATAGATTCTGGAAAACCATACTTTTTACAAGAAAAACGAGAAACCCTTTTGAGATATGTGGTTCATCATCGTTTAGCAATCCTGCTACACACAAGGGGAACAGATGTGCTCAATTTAGAACTAGATAAGCCGAAAATAAAACATACATCTAGAGGTGTCTCTTTAAGCTGCCCTGGGAAAGACTATCTGCTGGTCATTAGGGGAACATATGTGGATCCCCGCAGAAAACCCTGAAGCAATTGTCTCGGAAACAAGGAATGTATTGAATGCTATCACCTGAAACAGACTTCAGCCATTTCCCGAAGACGTCAGAACGTATAACTCGCAGTCTCCTGTTTGTGCAATGTTTTACATGTATGTTCGGATAAAAACAAACAAATCGCAAAAAGACATTTTCATTTTGTAAAATCCCTCAGCGGCGCGGGGCCTTGTGCGTTCGCACCCCCTACGGCCCGCCCTGACACGTAGAGGAACATGATTACAGTATTCGAATAATTTGCAATATTACCTTTAAATTACCTAAGCTAAAACAAATTAATGAAAGTTCACCTTTACTATTAGATCACAGTTAACAACTGAGCAACGGTTCTCTGTCAATCACCATTTAACCGCGGTATCGAAAACAGAGAAATTCCTGTAATTTCCCTGCAACAGAGAATCTTCTTCATGGTTTGAGATATTAATACATTATTGAAATTACCTGTGATCCCTTTTGTCCCCGAATTTGGGAAGAAGTTTCCTACCGTACGAAATGCTAAGAAAGAAATGCTCGAAAAATGCTAGGGGGGCAAAAGCGGATTGTATTATTTCCAAACCACAATTGAAAATCCTCCTAACATTTTATTTTTGATGAAAATTGAGCGAACGAATGTTGATGATAAAATGATGCAATTTCAACGAAGCAGGCGATTAACATCACCGAGGGACGTTCATTAATTGCAGATACGCTTTATTTGATGGAAGACATAAAATTTGATTTTGTCTCTTGTTATTTTAACTTACAAAAGTGCATTAAGCAATCCATATTAGTGCATCGCGCTGTAATAACTATTGAGTGCATTGAAACTCTAATTGCCTTTTCTTTCTTTCAACCCATGAAGATTATGCTTTTTAATTCTATTTTTCAAAATTAAATTATATTGCTTGATTATTATATTTTTCCTGTTATGAAGTCCTTCTTACAACTAAGTCTTTCATACTGACCGTTTATTTGAGGTATCTTTTGAGCAGTTTTTAATAATGTTGATTTATACCTGCATTTAAATTGAGAAATCTTTCGCATATTTTGCTTCTTTATAAAAAAAATAGCGTAATTCATAAAAGCGACACGCAAATAATGAATATATTTCTCACTTTCTAAAGTTTTTTTTTCATTTTTTAAAAAATCTAGCTTACTAGATTCATGTGTTAAAAGCAGTAGAAAAAATTTTGGAAGGCAATTTAAATGAATAAGTATCTTCAGTATTGAGGAAATAAACCTAGTTTTCCTTGAATATCTGGTTGAAGCGTGATAAACGTCAAATAATTCAGTTTGGTCATGGTCTACACTTAACAGGTGTCTGTCGTTTAACCTCCTAAAATGTCATCAAAAATTCCTGATGATGAGGGAAAGGTGAAACAAAATGCGCATTTTGAAATTTTTTTAACATTTTTTCAGACTAAAGGAATAAAAATTGGGAAACTTTTTTTTGAACGATTGTATATGGGTTGGATAGTTTTAAAGGGTTTTCTAAGCATAAATATTTTGAAACAGAAAATAAATTCAGCAATTTTTATTAAACCATTCAGTAAAAAATGGGTATTTTTCTTTCCTCGACTGACACTTCCATATAACGATGCCACTTAAAATGCTTTTTTTAGAAAACTGGTTTTTTTCTATGTTGTAGGCAACATTCTGGGTGGGAATCACTAAAATTCATCAAAAAGTATACAGAACTTTCTTCTCCTAAAACGGATTTTCACTATTGTTTTCTGATTTCGCGATTTTGATGTTTTTCGTAAAGAACTTCAGAATCCGTTATCTGAGAAAAATAAATTATACGCTACTTTAAAATTTGAAAATTTTGTTTTCAGTTATGCTTGTTTAATCTCGCAATTTTCTGATTTCCCCAATTTTTATAATATTTAATTCTAGCCACGGTAAGGTGCACCCAAATCAATTTATTTAAAACTTTCACTGGACAGAATGGCAACACGGAAATAACAAAAAAATGAATGCAATATGTTCCTTGGACGTGAGCGGCAAACTAATTGGTAAATAAACTCAATATTTAAAAGTATATATAATATTATCTTTCGATATGAACATGTATGCTAAAATAATCTGTGCAAATATGGTGTGTTTTTTTAATGATGTTTTAAAATATAGAGAAGAAAATCGAATATGTGTTTAAGGAATGTGCTTCTTCACGCTGAAAAAATAAATTCCAAACAAAGTTGTGGATCTGAAAGAAATTCCGTCCAAAATTTCATACAGATCTACAATTTTGAAGTAAAAACCATATTCCAAATTTAATCTATTTAGCTAAATAAGGGTTTTGAGCTATCGCTTTAGAATACACAGAGAGACAGACACAGTAACGAAAAGGCATTTTTTCAGACTCGGGGGACCAACAACTGAAGATTCGTCAAGTTCCAATTTTTATTCTGGCAAATTTTAGCAACTTTGCGACTTTCTGCAAAAAATTCTATCTCGAAATCTAAGACAAAGAATTAAATTCATCGGAAACTTATAAACTCAATAAATCAAATATTATCACTATTAAGAAAAATGTTAGTTCTTAACAAAAAAATTAAATGCCTTAATGCAAATAATAATCTACCATATATTGTTATCTATCCAAAGTTTTATAAACAGCCAATTAAATTCAGATACATCACCTGCAGCACTAACACCAACATGACAATAGCAAAGTAATTGAATTCCTTAATAATAACAAAATTGATACAATAGAAACATATGACTTTCAAGATCTTTTCACAAGTATTCCAATAAATAAATTGCAAGAGGTATTAATGAACTATTTCTATGATCTAAAAAATCTTTTTTTAAAATCCTACTAACTCTCTGGAAAGACCTCATCAACTACTGCGTATACAATACCTTTATCTTTAACTGAGAAAATATTTTTCAACAAATAAAAGGCATCCAAGAAGTAACAAGTTTTTCATCTTTACTAGCCAACTTATTTTTTTCATTTCTTCGAAAAGACTTTCGTTCTAAATTTTAACTCTGTCTTTCGATATATTGATGATCTAATATTTTTCTTCTTTGGAGTTAATTTCCCAAGAAAACAATTTATACTATCACAACCGTAACAATTGCAAAATCATGTGAATAAAAGATTTGCTGAAATAATGAGATTAGTTTGAATTTTATTTACAACAATAAAAACCTTGTTACAAATCATTTTTGAAAACATTTTGAAAAATTAATTAAAATTAAACAAAATGTCGCATGGAAATAAAGTTTGGTGTCATTGGAAAGCTAATTTTTTTAACTTTACGATTATGTTAACATAGTTTTTGTGCGATAATATGCTCCGAAGTTATTGCCGGAAAACGTATAAATTTAAGGTAATTTTTAATTAATTAAAATTCTAATTAAAGTTTAAAATATCCTTTCTTATTGAGTACCTACTACCCAAAAAGCAACCATCTGCCAAATTTCTAGTTTCTAGTCCCAATGGTTTGGGAGATTAGGTGATGAATCAGTGAGTCCCTTTCTCTTTTACATATATAGATATGTATAATCTGCATTTAACAGTATTTTGTGTAAATAGAGTGTTATTTGATATAAATGGAACAGTGTTATTTGGAGTGATGCGACCAAAATCCCCGTATATGGAAAATACACAAAGCAAATAATCCGAAAAGATTTTCATTCTGATTATATCATACTTACCACGAAACTTGTTATTAGTGTGTATTATCTAAGGTTATATAAGAGCTGAAAGATTGAGTATATTTTGCGTGATTAATCGCAATATAAATTTCCTAAAATGCGCGAATGGCACGCTTTAATCTAAGCTGAAGCCTTCTGCATCTAACATTTTCCATGATGAAGAATTTACACTCCAGCAGAATTAATAAATATAATTAATAAATATCTAACAGTTTATTTATTTATTTGAGGATTTAAACTCTGACAGGGTTAAAAAAACATCTCATGGTTTATTTATTTATTTGAAACTCACGTCGAACCAAAAGTTATTTATCGAGACGACGAGGAAAAGAACCGTAACAGCATACAGGATGTAGTGAAGCCCACTCCTTGGAAGAAAGATCACCGCCGTCCCCTGATCAGCGAGGCATTTTATTGAAATAAAATTACAAATTTACAAACTTCACCATCAATGGTGGTAGCACATTTGAAATTATAAACAATTCATGAATATTCGACCATATATAGGTTTAAAACAGTATTTGAAGTTTTAAAATTTTATTGAATGAATTTATGCATCTAGTGGGATTTGCTGCTAGGATGATTAACGTACATTTTAATTTCTGTAGAGTTCTTGGATACAAATTCATTTTGCTCATAGTAGCTTATTCAGGACCTAAACAGTACTAATTTTGAAAAATTTAATTGACTAGATTTACAACAGCAGTGTTGGTACAGTATTGATCAATGAAAACGCACCGTTTACATTTTTTACAAATAGGGCATTATAAATTTAAATTGATTAAATAATACTGTTGAACAGGAAGCAATTTTTATCGGTTTTCAATAGGAACTCATAAAAACATCATTTTTGCGATTGCCTCATCATTTTGTGTGACTGCGTCAGCCTCGTCATGCATAAAATTTGACAAAATCTAGGGTGGTGCAATGTCATTGGCCACTACTGTAATTTTTCTCTTTTTATGGATTGGAAATTCTCGAATACTTGATTCAGCACTATTCTTGAACTTTTTCTTAAGCTGGAAACTGTAAGAACGTAGGATGGTCTTAGTAGGATTTCATTACGAATATGGTTTTTTTTCAAAGAATTTAGCTGAAAATAATTTAATCTGTTCTGAAGCAGATTTAATTGTGAGATACTATTCACTGTTAGATACAGTTTAAAAAATTAACTCAAGATATATAAAATGTAGTTGGTTCCTGATTCGATAATGCAGCTAACTGGGCCCATTACCGATGCCCCAACTATAAAACAAATCATACGACAAAACTGAATAAGCAAAATAACGAAATTAAGCCAGTGGTTCTCAATCTTTTAGCCTTTTGGATTTAACTTTCCTTTAAGTTTTAATCACTTTTCCTTTCGGTGATTTTTCGTTATGCATTTTGCACCCTTAAATGAATTTTGTTTTAAATAATTAACTTCGGAGAAGATCCTTATTTTGAATTCGGTAATTAATTGTTCCTTTTTTTCACTGAATTACCCTTTTTTGTTATTCTATGTTCGGGCCATTCTTAAGGAGCCTTTACACAGGTTGAGGCTCTCTGTATCAACCGCAATTCACCTGTTTTTGAACAAGAGAAATCTAAAGGTAAACATGATGAATCTTTTGCGATACTTCCTATTTGTATTTGATGAAAACAATCTCAGAGGAATGGAGAATAAATAATTGGAAAAAAAACTTTGACTTGTCACAGTCGTGAATGGCAGAGGGGACAAATTGAGTCTCAAAGAAGTATGACAAGGAAGAAGTCTCACCGTGCGTCAACATTGTAACTTCCTCCAACTCCGGTTCCTTATCATTAATCTGGCAGGCACGGGCAATCGATCACGTATAATCCTTCTCTCCGTGTCCCTGAATGAAAAGGAAAGGAGTGACCACCGACTGCCCTTCTCCATTCAGGTTTGGGCTCGCACACAAGCAATGCTAAATGACTGAAAGGGACTTCATTTGAAGTTCGTTTAACAGCCGCTAGAGCGAAAGCCAACTTTTGAATGAAACCAAACAATTATTGTTTCCTTTCTAGGGTTCTTTTTCTCGGACTTTTTGACTCAAATTCGGCATTTTGTATTTGCGATATTTAGCGTATTTTTTCATATCATTGGATTTTTAGCCCTGCATATCGACAATTTTGTTCCAACCATAGAAATTAATTCTGCACGCTAAGAGATGAAATTGATTTTTAATTAACCTTTTCAGCATTTACTTTCCTTACAAATTTATCATTTTGAAAATTTTCAGTGACAATCCCATAAAAAATGCCTGTATTTTTATTTTAATGCAGAATATGTTTTTAAATTATTCAGCAAGCTAGAGACGAGACTAAAATATCTACAAACAAAAGCCATCAACCATTTAACACTTTTAAAGAGCCAAAAATGTCAGAAACAAACTGAGTATTTAAAATAAGGGTTCTAAGGCTTTCTACTCACTTAGGTCGGAAAAATATTCGAGAACAGATTTTCATCAGCAGAAACGCTGTGACCTCAAAGTGGCTTTTGTTTGTGGTATTAAATTTGTTAAATAGTATTAGTATATAATAAATAAAAAGAAATTAAGGTCAAAAAAGATTTTGGCAAATTTTAAGTGTTTTAAGTTAGGATTATTTTAACTATTTCTGCTTATAAATATTGAGAAATCTAGAGACTCCTTAAGCTTTCGCTACTCTATTATCGCCGAAATCCATGATTTAGACAGGATGCGCGAAAACGACGATTCCTAACCCTTGGGGAATGTAATGCTGGAAAGTGACTTAAGAGCATAGAACATCAATAAAACTTGGATATAATTAAAACACTAATAAGACTCAATAACAGAGCTCCAGTTTTTCATTAAAATCGACCAAAGGTGAAAAAATATAATTAACTAGCAATTTTAGGAGAATTTAGTTCTACACGACCTGTTTGAGAACACGACCGACAGTTTATAAGAAGTATTAACCCTTAAATGCTCAGTTTTGCCTTTAAGCAGCATACCCAATTTTGTCTTCTAAAATCTTAAGAATAAGACTGAAGTTCTAATGCCCATTGTTGCCAATAGGATACACAATGAAATGTTTATTAAATCAATTTCCGACATATAGAGATGGCAGCCTGAGTGTTGACAAAAAATAAAAATAAATTGATACTTTTCACTTGAGGCTGCATCTTTTCAGCTTTGTTTGCATGCTTGAGAATACAATATTTTATTCTACAATGTTGAAGGAAATTCCTTATCCGTACTATTAGTTATTAAAATTCATCTGTGTTTAATATTATAGAATTTTATCAAGGAAATCTTTTCCTGAAATATAAATCTCAGTGTTGGCCAGTAAAGCCCAATCAGATGGTAATAAATTGTTTATTAGCCAAAAACCATACTTAAAACAAAATAGGATTTTTTAAAAGTGTTTTGCCGTGTTTCATTCAAGAAATGAAAATGAAAAAACATTCTTAAATAAAATTTTTAAAAATTGGGCTTTTAAGAGTTGATTATTTTTTTCATAGATACCGTATTGGTGATGATCCTTTTTACCAAAAGGTGCCAAACGTTTTCTCTGAAACGTGTTATTTACGTATTGTGAAATTTTCTTGTTTCCAGTCGATATTTTTATTTTAGAAAATTATTTATTTTTTTTATTTCTTAAAAGGAGTACAAACTGGTTAGATGCGGTAAGCGAACAAAAAAAAAAAAAAAAGGCGCGACAGGAGGTTCTTACTAAAACTACGTGACTTCCGACGTAACAATATGGGTTCATTTCCCAAACGAAACCGGATTAATTAAAATTCTTCACAAGTATTTTAATTATTCGCACGGGAAGCTCGGCTGGCACTCTTCGTAATTAAACTTTATTATCATTATTATTATTGAATAGTAAGTTGTCAAATGTCAAAATTATTTAATTAGGAATAAGATTGATTAAATAAGATTTGTGGAAAAAACAATCATAGAATTAAACTGCTAAATATGCAGGTAAAATGTGTTTCTGTATCCTGTCCTTGATCTCATTTTGCGAATTTTTTTATTTACTTATTTTCGTTTGGTAAATTATGCTCGATTAAAATAGTTAAAAGCAGATTTATTGCCAGAAACTATAGAGAGTACAAACAGAAAATACTCCTAAAAATTCTTTGGGGAAGTGGGTTCCAACTTCTCGGGAAGTTTCATTTTCATGGGAGTATGGCGAACAAACAGGGAGAAAAGCAGGAAAAACGGCGCGCACCCAGTCCCAATCACGGTGTAGAAAATAGCTCTAGAAAGGTATTTGTGTTTACCATTTTATAAAGGATACTAGCTAGAAGAAGCATGGGTACCGAGAATTACCCTGCCAGCTCCATCAAATAAAGGATGATTGTTGCTCTAGACCAAAACTTCTTAAATTTCTTTCTCTAGTTCAGAAGAAAAGACTTTTTCGCTACTTCACTTCTTCAGAAGAAATTTTTCAGCATCTCCAAGAAAATAGTATAGGAAGCATTAATAATTAAAACATGATACTTTTATCTACGAATATTTAGACCATTTGGTAAATTTTAATAAATAATTAATAATAAATGGTTTTTCCTAATTATACTCATGCTCATAAATTAAAATAATGACAGTTTGTAGGAATTAAGCCGAAATAACGTCAAAAAATTGTTATAACATAAAACCTGTTCAATACAAAAAGCGCCGGTACAGAACAAAAAACATGGTACATTTACCACGATGTCCAATAAAATGAGGGAAATGTTCCCTGGAGAAAAGGGAGAATATATATCTTGTCTAGAAAAGCTAAGACCATATGGCTTTTATGAATGTTAATTGACTGCATACTTGCCGTGTGCTGCAAGACAGTCAGTACATCGTCTGGGAATGTTGAGCACTAAATTATTCAGCTATTCTTGCGGTAGGCCGTTCTACTCTTGAAGCACTGGTGTCCGAAATTCTGAAATAGATCTAATGTGTGGAAGACAAGCTGCAACCCTTCGTCCGAGCACGTCCTATACATGCTCTGAGGAGTTCAAATTGGGAGGAAGAATAACCATTCCAAATAGGCGAGATCCTCTTCTTATGCCCGATGGTTGCAGGGTAAGGATGAACAATATCATTCATAAAATCAAAATCTGCTTCCATTGCACATCTGAACAGACGAACATGTTATTCTGGAATCTCCCTATAAATCTGGCCTGTCGTGGTTCCGTACTGGACATAGAGATTTGTTCGAGAACAAGGATAGATGTTCGAGATAATTCCGTCTAAAACCAGTAATTCAGCGCCAATGTAACTGTGGTGATCAATGAAAATTTCTTGGTAATCACAGGGCCCTGTTGCTCTCGATATGAACATAAGACTTGAGTCAGATTGCATGGAAAACAAGAATTTGTCAGAAAAAAGGTTTTCTGGTGTTCAGCATATTCTTTTCTGGTATCCAGTTAACATGTTCTCTACATAAGGCCAACCGGCCCTGGCAGTGAACTGCCATGAGTGGCAAAAGGCCTGTGAGGATATAGACCATAATTTCCCAACCATCTGTACATGGTTTCCCTAGGAACCGTGGTGCTCGTGAACGCCGACAGCTGTCAGGACAGGTCTGTAGCAGTACTTAGCCTGTTTCTTTCGGCATTTACTGCCCAATAGCGGTCATCTTGTGACTTTGTAACCCGGTGACAACCTTTACTGAAGCATCTTGTTACTTTTTTCACCCTCTTGGAATCGTCATTATAGCCCAGATATGGCATTCTGTGCGATTGATTACCAGTTCCTGGAATTCTAACCAACTGAATATTCTGCCATATAAAAAGCATCGTCCTTGGGGTCCTCTCATAGCTACTTGTCTGTCGCAATCACAAGCTTTCATGCTGGTTTTAGAACTACACTACATCACGGAAACTATTCCTTTTATACACTCTAACAACTGCTCTCCCTTACGAGATACTTTTTTATGCAACCTAGTGGTTTATTTCAGTGTGAAGCACTAACAATTTATTCCAGAAGATAAGTGGAGTTCTATTTCATCATGAATGTTTATTTAAGTGAGGGCTTTATTCTGAAATTCTCAAATATCTTTAATTTACGGGCATGATTGTACATATGTTTTTAATATTGAAGAATCACACATGTGAATCCCAACTTCCGTTAAGGACCTGTTCTATTCTTCACATATAGTTTAAAAAGTAATATTCCAGAATGAGGTTGCTTTCAAATAGATGCTTTCTTTGTTATACTTTCTAAATCGAGAACTGGGTACTTTCATTTTTAAATATAATCTCAGTTTTCATGAATGTGCAATGACAATTATAATTAAAATTATCAGAAAGATTCTGCTCAAAATTGAAAGCACTTAGTTTTCTTGAAACTGTGTGGTCTATGCACCTGCATGTAATAATTTATTTGTGGTTAATAACAAGTTTCATTTATCCTAATATTTATATTTCTCATTTTAAATTGTTTTTTTTATCAAGGTTCTCTCATCTTTTTAAATAACTATTGTAATTTTGAAAATTAAATGTCTAAGTGCTGTTTGCACTTCTCTAAACATTCAAAGTTTTCAAGATTCGGCAAGCCTACCAAGAAATTATTCGCTTTGCTTTAATTCATTTGTTTACCATTAAAAATAACTCGTAACAAAACTAAGACATTTTCGTTTCAAATGATTTGAAAGAAAGCACTAATCTCTATATAAATTGTATTTAAAAAAGTCCAACACATACTCTAACAACCTAAATGCTTATTATTGAATACTTAGTGACTGTATCAATTTTTATCTTATGGCACTGTGTTCGTTATTTACATTTTAAAATAGGTCCGTTTCTTAGAATCCATTCTGGAACAATAGAATGTGTGTTCTGAAATTTTGACTTTACAACACAAGAGCAACTTAAAAATTATTAAAATAAATAACTTTTTTCTGAGTGAGTAAAATTCTAATGTAGTGTTGATTTTGATACGCGTGTCGTTAATATCGAGTCTTCTCGATAGTTGATTACGACGGCCTTCGAAAGAAAACCAATTTTATTTTCTAGGAATGGAGTTCCGAGAATAGTCGATTTCAAGCTTTGAGAAATCGTTGTTTCAGTAATAACGGTTGTGAGATAATTATACGGAAGTTTATGCTGCTCCGAAAAATTGAGCTTTGAATTTTAATGCATCTGTGAAACTAAGTTTTTTGGAAAGTTCTAATAAAGTACACAGAAGTGTCATAAAAAACTCAAACTTTTGTAAAAATGCTTCTTTTATTGTAACATTTTTTTCTTATTTTATACTTTTTTCAATTTATTTTCTTTATAAAAAACAATGAATGAAAATATTTCCAAGACTTAAAAATTTTTAAAATGTGTTTGAGAGTGACATTTATTTCATCTACAAATTTTCTCCATAAAGCACATATTACCGGATAAGAAATATCAAGAAGAACATGCCACTCTATTTTGAAAGAATAAATTAGATCATTTATTGTATTTTAAATAAAGAGAAGAAAAGAGAAACTCTTCGTATAGACTGAATATTTCGGCGGGTCCATTTATTAATTACTGTTTCCTGGAGTTGTGTTTGTTCTGCATATTCTAAAATAAGTACAGGGCTTTGAACCCATTTCAAAATTAAGATATATTTCGAAAAAAATTATCATTGAATTAATTTAAAATCAGAAATTATGCTAATAATCTAACACTATTCATGTTGGGAAATTTTAAATTTACCGTCGAATGTAGGCATTAATAAAATAAAAGCCTTTATGCTTTTAAAAAGAATTGATTTGCATAGCGAGTTTTATCCGACAGTCTACATCCAGAAATTCGAATAGTCACCGTGTATTCCTACAGGAACTGCAAGATTGTCAAAGTATGTAAAGTTAACACGAAAAGAAAATTTACAGTATCTGCTAATCTCGGATTTTTTCGGGCTTCCGATTTTTTAACGATCTATCCAAAACCCACTTCTTGAACATTTAAATGGTAATTACCCAATTCTATATTTAATGTGGAACATGTAATAATAGTGCAATATTCACCAGAATTTCTATTAAGAGTATTTGAAAAAACACTCAATAATATGTATTTGAATATGAAAAACAATGACATGAATTCGGTTCTTTGATTTTAGGATTATTTGACCATACATTTTCTAATAAAAAGATCTTATCGCAAGAAGAAATTTGAAATATTTTCAATGTATTGTGCAATGCATATACGGTCATGCTTGAAATCATAGGAGCATTTTGAACATTTCCCGTTTCTCAATTTCAATTCTTGTGCTCTGTAAAATTTCATACACACTTATATTTACATCTCAGCTCATACATATATTTATATGTCATTCTAAGAAGAATTTAATGATTAATTAAAAGCCGAAATAAAGTATAGTAACACCAAAACAGGGTGTAAGTTAAATTGGCAAACGATGATAAATAGAACTTAACAGAATTTTATAAATTTCTTATTTTTCAGTACAGAAAACGCCTGCCATCTTAACCATTCATTTAATCATGACAGTCTAGTTAGAACCGGTTGCATCCGGTTCAAATACGTACAGCACATGCGCGTATCTCCTGATTATAGGCATTCAAAACTTCCCGTAGAGGGGTGACACTCGAACAGCGTTCAAGTGTTAAATCTTGTGAATTCCGAGGAAATTCTTTTGACGAGACTTCAGATGATTAAATAAGCTTTACGATAAAATAACAGCGAGTCTAACTATAGCTTATGAGTGGAATCTGAGAGGTCAAGGCGACGATCAGTATCTATGATGGATGAACAAAATCGTTAAAAACAAACAAATCGACAAAAGAGGTTAATAAATAAAGACAAACTTATTTTAAATGCGAATCGAACACACATTCTTAAGTGAGTGAACAGATGCTACAGGATTCTTTCTTCAAAAATTGCATCCGTTTTGCAAATATCCGAGAAGAATCTTATGCAGGAACAATCAATCTAAGGATTACTCATGTGAACACTTAAACACCCACTAAGGGATCATCACGAGTACATCTATGTGTGGATTTCTGTTGTTGTTTTATTAGTTCAACGTCCGTTCTGAAGGTACATGACGGTTTATCACTTGGAATGGAAAAGGAGCGATTCAGAGCTGGGTTGCCAGTCAGTTAGTGGCATAGCAAGGAGGATCTGGCCAATGGGTACCTTCTCTGGCGAGTCATTGTATGCTAAAGAGTGGATTCTTTCCAAGGCACGTCATAACGAGGCCTATTATTGTATGCAGTACAATATCCAATCTTATGATTACTTAGAGAGCCATTCAGCCTCACTGTATGCGAGGAAAGCTGAGATCTGGGAGATTCATTTGGCTACTTTATTGATTATTAGGCAGAGGAGACCCCCACCAGGGACGGATCAGCTGTGATCCCAACATTTAGGTTGATTTCATCTCTTTCAAGTCATGTCCACTGGTGACATTCCATCAGGCTCGAGGATTAAGGCCCATTGAGACCACGCGCCTCGACTAAACCCCCATCGCTGTGTGTATTGATTATTAAAGAAATCAAGTGTCCACTAAAACACTCGGAGAAGTCCACGCCTCCCTATTTCAAGAAACGTATAGTTCTACAGCTAAATTCAAAATGCTAATTCAACCAGGATTCCAATTCCAAGGACCAACGTTCTGTCAGAAAAAGAACTTTCAACTGAATTTATTTTATTTATAGGAGACCATGCTTGGATAGAAGGACGGTAATAAAAACCAGGAAGAGACACAGAAGATGACATTTAATTTTAAGTACAGTAATACTTCGGATATTGGAGTATGTAGAACGAATCAATTGAATTTACATTGATTCATACGGAAATTATTGCCTGGGATTTCCGAGTTTCGGATTTCGCCGATTGCTTTCGAACGGATTATCAATGAAAACGGGGTATCACAGAATTGCTTAGTTTTATCAACGTCCCATTTTGAAGCAACACGAGGTTTATTTTGGGACGAACCGAGCAATTTTGAACAGCGGTCAGATGAAGAGGACGACACCTGGGGTGGCACCCACCTCCCCAACAGGAGGACGTATTTAGGCCCCCCACGTATGATTTAACGTGCAACAGACACCATACATGACGGATTTTTAAAGTAATCGGGTTTCGAACCTGGAACCTTCCGGCTGAAAAGCTGAGACCTTACCGTATCACTGAATAATTATACTATGATGAAAAGTTATCGATGTGAGCCGCTAAGGTTAAAACTTCCTAAACGAGTCTGATGCTCGCATATAAGTAGTACATTCTCGATTAATCCACCTTCAAAAGGCAAGTGGATTTATGTGCGTCTTCCTTTTCTCGAAAAAAAAATGTTATGTTTATGCATGCACTATTTTAAATTGAACATCCAAGTATTTCTTGATCTCTGTTTTTTTTTCTCTGTGTGAAACACAGAAAAATTTTTTTTTCCAACATTTCATCAAAATTAGAGATGGGAATCTATTTAAAGCATCTGCATAAAGGCTGAATACTTAACATGGCAAAAATTTAGGTTATTCGTCATTTTTTAGTTCAATTAAATTCCAAAAGAATAGGATTAGAGTAAAAAATTATAATGCTATTATATGCATCATCTTTTCTTATTCATTATTAGATTCCAATTTTAGATGTGAACAATTTACGAACATTTTGATTTTTGCATGCATTTTCTGTAGAATCTCATTTGGGTTGCGTCAGACCACAAGTAATTAAGGAAAAATAAACTGAAACATACGCTTTTAAGGTTTAGGGAATTTTTTGTGTTGCTTAAATATGAATAATGAAAACAATTTGGATGGAATTGCCATTTATTTCAGAAAAAGGGTGAAAAATAAAATATTTTGTCTGCAGCTGTAGTTTCTGTAGTATGCAGCTATTAATTTCTGTAAGGAAAAAGGAAATATATTTATAACGGAAAAAGGCCTTTAAGTGAAAAAGGAGAAGTAGGTACCATTATCCAACATTTTTTTAATAATAAAGAGATATGATCTCTCACTCAAATATCTCTATTGT
This sequence comes from Araneus ventricosus, assembly GCA_013235015.1. Lineage (NCBI taxonomy): Eukaryota > Metazoa > Arthropoda > Arachnida > Araneae > Araneidae > Araneus > Araneus ventricosus. The sequence continues at coordinate 8,048 of BGPR01012513.1, read as the reverse complement.
AATTGAACGCAAAAAAATAATTGCCTTCATTTATAGATTCTTTCTGCAGCTCATTTATTTTTCCAGAAATAATACTAGAGTTTCTTTTCCAATACGTTTTGCTCCCATTGATAGTCAAGCTACAAAATTTTCGGCTTTAGGATGTAGTTTCTTGCATGATATTTTATCCACTTTCCTTATGTTTGGCAAGTTTGTTACTGTTCCCGACATTAAAAACTTATATATACACTGCAACTGAAATTATTATTTTCCACATTGAAATTATTATTTTCCACATTGAAATTATTAACAGTGTTCTTAAATCAACTTTATAATTTATTTATGTGTAACTTAGAATTTACTCTACTAGACTTTTAATATTAGTAGTTTTTTTACTTGTTCTGTGACACAATTTGAATTTACTTTCGGAAGGTACTTGTTTCTATTCTATGTTTCGATTAATCTTATTCTCAAATGAACGAAGATATGATAAATGACAGGAAAATGAGAATTTTCGTTCGGAAAATGCAATTATGACATGTATATTCTGCTTTCGTAGCGACGTTTACCACTTACTGCTCAAAACAGTATGCAGCTTAATTGAACCTCTTTTATAACAATGATTTACATTTACAGTGACTATCTTTCCGAAGGGAATGCGATTCCTAATAAAATAGAAATCCAATAATACGTCAAGCTTTTAACGAAGTTTAACACAACTAAGACAAAGAAAATTTACCAGCTAGTTTAGCCATTACCAAGATGCCAAATAGTTTTTCACTAACCTTAACACTTAGAAACAGAATAGTTTTTTTTAACTCAGCCTGAATATAAATTACTTTTCCAGGGATTATTAAAAACTTCCTATGTGCTAGAAGATGGAGAAGACGGAGTTCTTTTGCTGAAAATGATGTGCAGAGAGGAACAGAAACAGAGTCGGAAATTTAGTTTCGATAGCTAAAAACTGCTTTATTCACAAAAATAGCATCAAGACAGTAGCACCACATTTTGACATTGCATTTACACATTTTTTGTCATCAGCGATTAGGAACCACAATAGTATTTTGCAATCATTCAATGCCATTCACTCCAGAGAATAAATCAGAATAAAAACTCAATGACGCACATCAGTCAAATATATCATACAAAATACTTCGGTGATATTTACCATAAAAATATACATTATGAACTTTTATAGATACAAGTGACAATCAGAATACTACACAAAGGTAAAAAATTTACAGAAATCACAACTGTTCCAGACTATCCACTGAAACACTTCGAGGTGAAAAAATATGTGGGATGAACAAGTGCATTCAAATAAATATCAGAACAGGAAATTAATTATAAGTATATGACGCCACAGGAAGATGCTTTTTTCAGTTATTTTTTTCCTAAATAGAGCAAATGTGTAAATAAATAGATGTAAAAACATATACGTTTTTTTAACTGATGTGAAACACTTCTGGAAAAGTACACAAAATGCATTTAGGTGGCTTCGAATGTTAGAAATATAATTAAAGGATTGCAAGTTCTTGCTTCATTTGCTTTATATTATAGTTATGAAAATAAAATAGAATGTCTACTTTGGTCTTCCCTCATATTATCAGTTTGGTCAAGTTCCGGAAAGGATAAATCGTATGCATTGAAAAATAATTTTAATGTACAATTTTGTCATTTCCCTGAACATTTATTTCAGCTCTAATCGTACAATACTGAGTTGAGGAGAGATTTCATAAAAACGCGTAACCACTAATACATCCATTTATTTTACAAATGCTTTATATACAGACAAATAGACAGCGTAGAAATATAAACTTACTATTTCCTTAACTTTTGTGCATTTCATTAAGAAACTCTAATCATTGACTTGGTCTGTTTTCAAAAATTTTAATATTTAAAACATGTTTTCTTAACAAAATTTTAGTTAAGAGTTCTTCATTGTGAAAGTATTACTATTAAAATTTCAATGAAATAAATTTCTCAGTAGAGTGTTTGCCTGAAACATTCAGCATACTTCCAGGAAATCTACTTTCCAAGAAATATAAATCTCAGTTTCAGTTTCGGCGATATTAAATGAGTGAATCGCACAATTTAATTATTTGTTCAATAACTCGGATGCTTTCGTATACAAAATGGGTTCCATTGGAATGCAAAAGCTCGTAAACAAATGTAGCAAAACAATTCATGTATAAATGTGTCAGTAATACTTTAAAAGAAAGTCACACTATTAAAAGGAAATTTAAGTACAAACAAAATTCCAATTCAGTACGAACTTCAATAAGTACAAATAAATAAATATAAAAAAATAATCTGCGAGCTGCTTCAGTATGCAACAAAAATTATGAATCAGGAGGAGTTTCTTTTCTACAAGATTATTTTCGAGGTTTAATCTACTGCGGGAAAAGAATCTTCATGCCTTCAACCACAGATTTCCTCAATTCGCATACGAAAAAAAAAAAATCATACAAAAGTTTTAGCAAATAAATAGATTCAAAGATGTTTATTTCTTCTTGGGTAATAATAAAATAGCATTTTTAATAATATACTGTCATAGAAAGCTGCAAACGTACGTTGTAGATTTTTACAAGTAATAAGCAAAAAACATGACTGTGGAATGTAATTAGAATTGAAAGAAAATTAACGGTGTGGAGTTTTTCTTTAAAATATTAATTTTCTTTTAATCAGTAGAAAAAATAGTACGAAAAATTGTTTCGAATGCGATTTACTGACGTAAATTTAAGACTTTCATATTTTTCATCTTTTTTTATATGTACCTAAGACCAGATAAAACGTACTATTTCATAAAAACATAACGCAGTGAAGGTTTCCATTAAGAACTGCATTTAATATGCGATAAAAAGAAATGTTATCACAAAATACGTTCTTTTGATGAATTAATAAATATATCAGATGCCGATTGACAAATATATTTTCCTAAGATTCAAATTCCATACGAAGAAGAAAAAAAATTAAATTTAAAAAATTATACTTTTAAACGCCTATAAGAGAGAAATTCAATGTGCGAAAATGTTACAAATATAAAATTAATTTTTAAATAGAATTTGGAAATGTTTATTCTTTGCAACATAATGAAACACTGGGGATGAAGGAAACTGAAAACTGGAAATAGCATAACACAAATAAACCCAATTTAAAATAAAACTAATAAGTCTATTAAAAATTTTAAACATTTTCATTTCGTATTTTTGTATATTTTTCTCATTCAATCTTAAGTATTTCAAAACTCCCAGCAAAAATGTATATCATAAAAAACGCAATAAAATTACAGTAAAAAAGAAAATTTCTCAAATCATTAAAAAATGCCTAAGCACAAAAGAAATCGTATTTGGAAATTTTAAAGATTTCACTTCGATTAAAATGCGCACGTCTCCAAAACATATATCTTTTGCTGTGACATTTAATTTATTAATGCATAAATTAGCATTTGCATCTAATACTATTTTTGTAATGATGAATTTCATCATTATTTCTATCATGAAAGGCAGCCAAAGACTTCCATAATTATCACTAAGCACTGTACAAGCATTTCACTTTCGCTAAGAAAAATTAAGTTTTAGCAATAAAAATACATTCTAAGTGGCTTTCAATTTTGAAAGTGAAGAACATCCTTTACAAAATATATATTTATTTTCCTCGATCTAAAGAAAATAATTTAAAATCTCATAGTTACTTGACAGCGAATATATAAGAAATAACTTACGGGTCTCACTGTAAACTTTGTTCAAAAAAGTCTTTGGTTTTTCTTCTTAAATTTGCTACACAATCAAATAAATTCAAGTTTGATAAAAACATACACACACACGCATACAATTGAATCATACACGAAACCAACGTATAAACGATCACAAAATATACCATAGGAATCAAATAATTGAGATTTAGATAATGCTCAGAACAAAGTACCGAGACTAAATGAAATGTAATGATTAATGTCAATGATAGGAATTACTCAGGGTACTTTACACTGGCACATACACGAAATAAAATGGCTATTCTATAATGGCGAGGTAAATATTGGCAAATATCAGAGAGAAATTCCATCGAAGAGCCTGAAGGAAAATTAGAAGGCGCATCGATTTCAATACTTAACAACAGAGAAGCTTTCAAATCAGCACAATTTTTATTCGCGCTTTTTTTTTTAAATCTCGATCAAAGAAATAATACTGGCTTAAAGCAAATGAATTGTATTGCATGTTCACTCTCAAGCATTTTTTATTTCCGGAAAAAAAGAGTTCGTACACTCAAAATATATATTTTCTTTTGCAAAGGAAACAAGCTTATCTTATATAGAGCGCTTTTCCTTTTCATGCTTAGAACAGATATACAGAGCTTTTGATTTATTTTTTTTTCTTCCGTACAACACTGTGAGGATGAAGAAGACGGATACTGCATCCACATAGCAGGCAGCTTCGTGAAATAAATGCAGTCGGCTGCTATGAAATCATTAGAAACAGATAATTTTCTAAATAACTGAAATTCGGAATGCACACATGCTTTGAAGCGGAAACAATTACTATAGGCAGGCTTTCTAATAATGGGAGCGATTCTAAATTAACTTCTCTTGTGCTGGTATCGATGCCTTCAAGATCAAAATGATAAATCCACAATGATAAAAAATGAGTCTTTCTCCATATAATTCGAGCACACAAAATAGTCATCAACATTAAAAAAATAAATTAAAATAATAAATAAAAACATCACAGCCATAAAAGAGAAAGAGAGAGTTCCTTCAATTAATGCAGACTCTGTTCATGGTAGAAGGCGTCGATCGGCGTGGTCGCGGAGGACTTGGAGGCCAACCTCGCCTGGATGTCCTCAAATGTCTCGACCATCGCTGCGAGGGCGTCGGCATAGTCCCGAAATATGAGATAGTTGCGTAGCGCGCGCTGAGAAGCAGTACCCGTCCTGTACCTTTGATTCATGACGTCGCGCATCACGTCGGGGTCGAGTCGGACCCGCAGGAGGTAGGTGCTCATCTGGAGCTGGCACAGAACTTGAGTCAGGTGGTTCTCGGCCTCCCGGCACAGAGCTAGGAAGTCGCCACCGTAGAGGACTTCATCTGTTATCACTTGCTCCAAAGCGACACCGTAGTACTGCATGACCCTGTAGAAGTAGCGGCAAGCATCCTCCAACTGAAACAGAGACACGGGAACAGTTATTCTTTCGGCAAGCTGAAACATTGTTTAACTGGTAAGTCTTCCAAATGGCACTATGTTCAGTGGCGGATTTTGGCAATATGAGACTACGGGCTCAAAACTCCCCTTACCCAATGTCGGAAATTCAACGTCGGCTTAGCAGTGCGATGCATGTCGGATAGATTTTGAGGCACGAGGAGACCGCTTCTAGCACCTGTGCGAAAACCGCCACTATGTAGTTAGGTTTAGGACTATGTAGTTTCTGAAATACCACTTAAGTATAACCGAGTTAGTTTTCTCAGATAGGTACATTTATCGAAACATATGTTGTTTAGAATGGCTCTCTACATGGTTACGTGCATGTTACTTGTTCTCAACCACTTATTAGGTCTTTATGTGTAAGTTACCATCAAAACAAAGAGTGAGATATCATTTGCCACGACACCACGAGTTATCGAGACAACATTTAAGATCAGAAAAGGCATTAATACGACTTAGCTGCGACTGCTAGCACTTCATAAAAAAGTTAATTCGAAAAGTCAGTATTCTTGTTATCTAAGTATGTGAGCATGTGGTTATAAACCACCCGACATATTGGTTTGTAATTAATCATAAAGTCTAAATTCACGGGCATCGGCAAGAGATCCGTCGGCTGTAGAAGGCATTATGACGCTTCGGTAATCTGCTACTTCAGACAGAAGGATAAATCAGTTAATACAGTCATGAATGCTAATATATTTGCGCAACATTAAAAAGTGGCGGGTGAAAAACTCAAAACAATAAAACAACTTGAAATCCTAGGAGTAAAATAGAATCTGAATATATATATTTTTTAATGTTCTTGAGTTGTTTACTAGGGCAACGATTAAAAGTGCAGTATAAAAAACTTTTCGAATGGAAATATACAGCATCCGATTTACAAAAACATTTTCATAACTGTCAGTGTAAACTCTAATTTATTCGAAAGAAAGGTTGTGTGTGTTCCTCTTTTTTTTTTTATCTACTTCTTAATCTGAAGCTTAAGAAATAATGTAAATTGAGTCAAATATCAAATTAGCGCCTGACTTGTAAAATTTGTTTTGCTGAACAATTAACAAAAATGTTGATCAAAAATTAATATAAACAGAAAAACGCATTGGATACATTGCAAGATGAAAATTTAAATGAGAAAGCTTTGATTTTAAACTAAAATGGTCAAATGTTTTAATATACAAAATACAAAACTTAACATTTTATCAATTATTTGTAATTTGCTTTTTTAGGCTCCACCTATAGACAGTATTCACACATAGAGAGCCTTTGGAGAGTAGAGAGTTCAAATATTCGTATATGCTCCAATGCAGTTAGGAAAAAACGCTTTGAGATATGACTATTTTAGTGAAAGGTTACAGAAAAAATTAAATACTGCATTATTCCCAAATTAATTATTGCCTTGTAAGTTGCATATTGTACAATTTGTGAAGTTAGCTTCAGTTTTACTTGACACATTACTCACTCTTCGGTAAATTTTAAATAGTGTAGTCGAAATCCATAAATGATAGTTCCTATAACCGCGTCCAAATTATTAATAGGCATTTATCGGTTTTCATTGGCTTTTAAAGATATTTTATCAATTTTAGGAAAGAGTCAATAAATCCTATAAATATTTTTTACAGACATGGAATTAAAGATATCAAGAACAAGGAAGTCCCTCATTTGCAATTGAACTTAGGAAATGCAAAGAACGGGGGAGAAGTAATGGTCTTGAAAAAACAGCATTTTACACAAAACAGTGAAGCGAAGAAAAACAGAAAAAGTTATTAATAGGCAGTGACATAGAAAGGATAAATAGCGATGGCGCATTGTATTTTCCCCTGTTCCTTTTCATTTTATTCCCTTTTCAAAGTCTCGGGCGCCATTCAAAACTGGTGCCCGATACAAAGATAATAGTGGCCCTTGTTCCCCGTCACTACGACACTGCTAATCGAATATAAATTTTCATTTGATAAAAACCAAAATATATCACAAGTTTAATTAAAGATTTCTCTAAGTGATAACTTCACCATGTTGTAATTGACTCTGAATGCAACTTAAGGTTCTAATCCATATAATTTTACAAACAGGCTCAGTACTTACTTCCATGTTTTTTAGTTCTGCCCGGTTAATCTTTGGCAGCCAATTAAGGCGATGACTAGCTATTCCTTCAATGAAAGAAGCATCTTTAAATGTTTCAGCTACCTGTAAAGAAAAGAAAATAAGGAAATTCAATAATCACTTCTTTGATGGAACAAATTGCTCGGCAATCCTTATAATTATACGTTAAATGAAGTTACTAAAATAAAATTAAAGATCAGTCAACAGTTCTGTAATATTCAGCCACACAAGATACAAGAATTTCACTAAGACCTCTATCAAAAATTGACTTCAGAAAGTTACTAAATAAGTCAGCGAAACAGTGATAATTAATGTACTTAAATACACACAAACACACACGAGTGATTTCAGATTCAGCTATATTATATATATATAATAAAAACATCAAATATCAATTCAGTAATCTACACAGATATATATCCATTTTACTTCAAAGTTTTGTTACCTTCAAATTCACTGATTTAAGGAATTTATATATATATATATATGCTTTGCGGAAATTCCCCGCTTTTTAAAAATTTAGTTGCGTTGCTAGTAACAACAGAAGCCAATAAAAAATAGAAGTTTCTTTTAAATGGAATTATTTATCGAGAAAAAGAGAAAATGCCAATACCAGAAGAGACGCAATTTTTCTCTAATGGCCTGATTAAATAAATTCGATAGTCAAAATTGATTCACAGTCATCGCTGTATAAAGGCGTAAAATCTTTTTTTTTTTTTTTTTTTTTTTTTAAATTCACTGTTCATAGGGCTTAAAACCGCATTGCTATGTATGTCA